>QRFJ01001455.1:624140-810231 GCA_006176705.1 Cocos nucifera
AAGAACAAGAAGGAAGGTCCTTCTGGAGGTATGCTCGTTATTGAGTCTAACCTTACGGTTTCTTCTGCATCCAGTTGGGTGCTTGACTCTGGTTCTAGTGCTCATCTGTGCACTTCCATGCAGGGTCTTGAGGATAGCAGGAGGCTGAGGGATGGAGACATGATCCTACGCATCGGTAATGGAGCAAGAGTTGCTGCAGTAGCCGTGGGAACATACCCTCTTCGATTACCATCTGGTTTAGACTTAGTTTTGAAAGACTGTTATTATGTGCCTGCAGCTAGCAGGAATTTGATTTCTGTTTCATGCTTAGCACTAAGAAGGCTATGTGATTACCTTCTTTAAGGACCATTGTAACATTCTTTATGAAAGAAATAAAATTGCAAATGGTTTCCTTATTAATGGTCTTTATCAGCTACATATTGATGTACCTATTCTAACTATCGAGCAAAACGTGAATGCCAAACGACCTAGGGATAGTCCAAATGATAGATATCTATGGCACCTGAGATTAGGTCATATAGCAGAAGATAGGATCAACAAATTGGAGAAAAATGGGCTATTGAGTCCATTGACTTTCGAGTCATATCCAACTTGTGAATCTTGTCTTCAAGGCAAAATGACTAAACTCCCTTTTGTTGGACATGGGGAGAAGGGCCACAGATCTCCTTGCCCTAGTACATACTGATGTGTGCGGCCCATTTGATGTGCCGGCTAGAGGCAATTTTGTCTACTTCATTACCTTTACCGATGATCTGTCTAGGTATGGGTATGTGTATCTTATGAGACACAAGTCTGAAGCTTTTGAAAAGTTCAAAGAATTCAGACATGAAGTAGAAAAACAAACTGAAAAACCCATTAAGGTTCTTCGATCAGATCGAGGAGGTGAATACCTTAGCCGAAATTCCTAGACTATCTCAAGGAAAAATGGCATAGTCTCTCAATGGACTCCACCAGGAACACCTCAACTCAACGGGGTTTCAGAATGGAGAAATCGGACTCTATTGGATATGGTTCGATCCATGATGAGCTTCACAGACCTCCCTGATTTTCTTTGGGGACACTTCATTGTTAACTTCAATTTATCTACTGAATAGGGTTCCCTCTAAAACCGTTCCTACCACACCGTATGAGATATGGCACGGTAAGAAACCAAGTCTGAGTCATCTCAGAATTTGGGGTTGTCCGGCTCATGTCAAAAGACAACAAGCGGACAAGTTAGAGTTTAGGTCCTTTCAGAGCTCGATTCATAGGATATCCTAAAGAGTCATTAGGATACTATTTCTACATTCCAGAAGACCACAATGTGATTGTGAGTCGACATGCCATCTTTCTTGAAAAATAGTTTATTCAAGATAGCGGCATTGGAAAGCAGATTAAGCTTGATGAGAAAGTCTCACAAGTACAACGAGCTAAGGACCAATTGGAACCAAATCAGGTTGAGCCAATAAGAACACTACCTCCTCCACCTCGTAGATCGGAAAGAGTTTTCCATCCCCCTGAAAGATACTTAGGTATTATTTCAGAGGAAGTAGAGAAAATGTTCCTCGTAGGTAATGGTGCTCATGGTGATGATCCCAAAACCTACAACGAGGCGATATCAGATATCGACTCCGAGAAATGGCTAGAGGCAATGCAGTCAGAAATTGACTCGATGCACTCAAACCAAGTCTGGACCTTGGTAGATCCACCAGAAGGTATAGTACCTATTGGGTGTAAATGGATCTTCAAGAGAAAGATTGGTGCAGATGGGAATGTGGAGACATTCAAGGCTAGACTAGTGGCAAAAGGTTATAGTCAACGCGAAGGCATTGACTATCAGGATACCTTTTCCCAGTGGCTATGCTAAAATCCATCCGCACATTGCTTGCCGTTGCAGCCTATTTCGATTATGAAATATGGCAAATGGACGTGAAAACGGCATTCTTAAATGGATATCTTGAGGAAGATATCTATATGGAACAGCCGCTAGGTTTCACATCCAGTGATACTGATCACAAGGTTTGCAAGCTGCAAAGGTCCATATATGGACTTAAGCAAGCATCTCGGAGCTGGAACACTCATTTCAATGATGTGATCAAAAAGTTTGGTTTCATCAAAAATGAAGAGGAACCATGTGTTTTCAAAAAGGTCAGTGGGAGCGCTGTTGTCTTCCTCGTATTGTACGTGGATGACATCCTCCTTATTGGGAATGATATTCCCATGTTGACATCAGTCAAATTATGGTTGTCCAAGGAATTCTCCATGAAAGACCTAGGTGAAGCATCCTTTATTCTAGGAATTAAGGTCTATAGGGATAGACCGAATAGGATGCTAGGACTTTCACAGAAGATGTACATAGAGGAAGTACTAAAGAGGTTTAGTATGGAAAACTCTAAGAGGGGATTAATACCCTTCAGACATGGTATTCATCTTTCCAAGAAGATGTGCCCTAGCACACCTGAGGAAATAGAACGCATGAGCAAGATCCCTTATGCTTCTGCAATAGGGAGCCTCATGTATGCCATGCTATGTACACGACCTGATATAGCCCATGCTGTGAGTGTCACAAGCAGATATCAGTCAAATCCAGGTGAAGAACACTGGACTTCTGTGAAATGTATCCTTAAGTACTTGAGAAGAACTAAGGATATGATGTTGGTCTTTGGTAATGGAGAACTCCAAGTCCAGGGATACACAGACTCGGATTTCATGTCCGATATAGATGATCGAAAGTCGACATCTGGGAGTCTGTTTGTGTGCAATGGTGGTGCTGTCAGCTGGAAGAGTTCCAAGCAAACGTGATAGCAGATTCCACCATGGAAGCAGAATATATCGCTGCATCAGAGGCTGCGAAGGAAGCATTCTGGTACAAGAAGTTTGCTGCAGAAATTGGAGTAATGCCATCAGATGCCATTCCTCTATACTGCGACAACAATGGCGCCATAGCCCTTGCTAAGGAGCCGAGGTCTCACCAGAAAATCCAAGCACATTGAGCGGCGATACCACCTCATCCGCGATTACCTCGAGAAGGGTTACGTCGAGGTCAAGAGAGTCAACTCCACAGATAATGTGGCAGACCCACTTACAAAGCCGTTGGGCCAGCAGAAGATCGAAGCCCACCTTGAGAAGATGGGACTTAGACTTGTAGCCAATTGGCTTTAGGACAAGTGGGAGATTGTTAGATATATGTGCCCTAGAAGCCAGAATTGGCTGACACTTGTAATACACTTCTAGGGGCAAAATTATAATTTTGACTAAAATCAATAAAATGGGTTATTTTCTATCACATATGTGTATTTAGTGTCTGTGATACATCCTTTGAGTTAATGGTAATGATAATTCATATTTTCAAGAGTTGAAAATTTAAGACATGAATAATCATTATTAACTCATAAAATGCTCCCGACCATAGGATCATCACGAGGATGGTGATTGATCCGGAAGGTTGGTGTACAATCGCTTCTCTTTAGTAGATGAGTCTTGAGTCTACGGTGTGGAGACACCGGAGCGAGAGTACAGGTACTCGTTAGAGAACGAGGGCACTGAGCGTGACCACCTCGAGTAGTCATTAGGAAGTCTACCTTCTCGTCAATGACTGACTCGATGCTGCAGTAGTGTGTCTGGTTCTTTGACCTGAGATGCATCGGCAGTTCACCTTGAGGGTGTTATAGTTTGACTACACCATTACTCGGTCTCCTAGCCATATGGAACCCTGAGGTGTATGTTGGCTATAGCATGTTCATTGTAGGAACTGGATTGCATCAAGATGGAATCTATCTACCTCGGTGGTAGAGGAGCAGCCCTATGATGATCATGAGAATCAAGTCCAGAAGTCCATGGCCATGGCAGAGTGAAATAATAGAAAGAGTTTCTATTTAGATTTTCACATTGGACTCGAATCGAATGATTACATCATATGACAGAGACTAGGGTTTGACGAGTTCACCTTAACCCTAATCTGATCGGGGCTCAAGATAGAAGAACTTAATCACACAGGTAGCTGCACCAAGAGGTTCGCATTCAGCTCTGATGGGTTGCCACCATATACTGCTAGGTGTCACTGGTGGATTTTGGGAGCAATTAGAATGATTTAGATGATCGATCATTCTAGCTGTTCGAATCAGAAGAGTTCTGATCCATCGAAAGGAGTTTCGATGATGTCGATGATAGAGATCATGACATATCCCATTACCATACAGAACTGAACCTAACTGGGTCACACAAACAAGGGTTTGAATCTGGTGATCATCAATTGAACTGATCTAGTTCAATTGATCTGAATGAGATTCAATTAGGTTCAAGAAAATCGTGCTAGCACTCGATTGAACCTAACGTTCTTCTTTTACTATCATAAATAAGTTGTCCTGACTGAGCCAAAGGAGTTTGTGCTCAATCAGAGGCCTTCACTATGGTCTGACTGGAGGTTGTCCAAGTCAGAAAAGGTTGTCTTATTTTGTAAGACATTACCTGCCATTTTTGGTCACCTGCCATTTCTTGTCCTTTGACTTTGGTCAAAAGTCTGACCTTTGACTGGTCAAACATTGACCATTGACACTTTGACTTTTGACCACATGTCATGCACCTATTGGAGAGCTGGTGGGGGCCTGTCCCCCTGCCAGAACCTGGCAAGGAGGAGGGCGCACGCCACCCTTGGCGTGTGCCCAAGTTGGAGGCGCCTAGGAGTCCCTTGTTGGACAAGGACTCCATCTCCTTTTTGGATTCCAATTAGAGTTCTCCTAAGAACCAACTTTGACTGGTCTTAGGCACCCTCTAAGGAGGAATCCAGGGGACTCTATTCCCACCAATCAGATTTAGATCTGATTTCACAAAGGGTTGTGATTGGTTGGGAAGAAGAGGAGTTGGATCACAGCTTAGTCTATAAATAAGACCCTGCGCCCAACTCAAAGAGCAATTGAAGATTTCCCATGCCCCAAGGCTGCCTCTCCTCCTCCTCCTCCATGCCAAAGCCATCTTCTCCCTCTCCTCTCCACGTCCAAAAGTGTTTTGGATTCTTGGTTGGTGCAATCCAGATCAGAGAAAGGCGACTGAAAGCTAGAAGGCTGCGCTGCTGCAAAGGACAACTGCTGATCTTCGAAAAGAGTTTTAAAGATCCTCCAGATCAGATCCAGATCTAATTTTTGGAGACTTAATAGAGAAAAAGAGGATCTCCAGATCCAGTCTGAGTGGATATCGATAGAGGTCAGGCACTTGCATGGCTAGATCCAGAACCTTTCGCTGCTTACAGGATCATCAACGGATAATAGGATTACCCACTTCAAGGTAAATTAAATTTAATTTAATTTATCTAAATTTATTTTAATTATTAAAATAATAAGAATCAAATCTAAAATATCCCAGATCTGATCTGAATCAAAGAGAAAAATTTTAAAATATATCTCTTGATCCGATCAGATCTGAACGAATCTGATCTGAAAAATCAGGATTTTCTTTCAGTCAGTGGGAGCAAATAGGTCCATATCCTTTCTATCCTTAAATCACTAATAATTTAAATCTTCTAAAATTATTAGATCCTTAAAATGATGAATTTATGAAAATTCTGAGTCATAGCCTCCCATTAAGGTGTTTGATAATGAGTTTATTAACTCAATAATCATTGGAGGCCCATAGGCCCGATGCTTGTTAACTAATAAAATTATCATTCATCATATGATGATTTGGATGTGTCTCTCTAATGGTGATTAGGTTGACCAACCATAGTTGAACTTAATCATTCATTAGTTAGATGCACCAAGTATGCTCATGTTAATGGTTGGACCTAACTAGATCCTTACAGTGGAGGTCCTAGCCTACTGATTAGTTTTCTAGGGCAAAATTAAATTACTAAAAATTATTTGGAGAAATAATTGGTTATGAACCTATCCTTAGATGTACATAGGTTGACCAATCATAGTTGGGCTTATGTGTAGTCTATGTGGATTCTAGTACCTACTAGAAAATTAAAGTAATTCTCAAATTGAAGGTAGAGGCTACCAATTCAAATAAAATAGTGGAAGAACTTTTAGACTAAAGTCCAAGTCTTTAGGCTTAATATAATTCATATACTTTGGTCAATGTTCTCTTTTCGACTCAAATTAAGATTAAATTCTAATTGCTCCTATCACTGTTAGACAGTGAAGACTTGTGGACCCAACTTTGATAATCAGTATTGAAAGTTGAATTTGGTTCAGCAATACGAATGGATTCGTATTGGGGCTTCTGAGCCCAGTCAAAATAATAAATCCTAAAGGAAGAAGAATTGTCTTGCTTTCCTTGATCATAACAGGCTGAACAAGAGAAAGAAGCCAGAGTTGCTTATCAAGGACGTTATATGATAACATCTTAAAATTTTTCTGTATGTAATTTTACTATCTGGGTATTAGATACCAGTGTCTTATGCAATTTGTTGCAAGGTCTTTAGGTAAGTGGAATGTGCACACCCTAGTTAGATTATGTCATGGATGTCTATGTTTGGCACTACAGGCTTAGTCATCTTGACAAGAATAGGATAAATGAGTTAACTTGAGAGGAAAACCTTGATATCAATGATTGTGAATCATTGATAGTCTATGAATCTTGTCTTCTTAGGAAGATGACAAAGTCATCTTTTACTGAAAAAGATGAAAGAGCCAATAAAGTCCTAAGTCTCATACATAGTGATGTATATGGACTTATAAACTTAAGTGCCAAAGAAAGATATTAGTATTTCATTACATACGACCTATCTAGGCATGGGTGCATCTGGTCTGAATCATTTGAAATGTTCAAACGATTCAATAATGAAAAGAAAAACAAACTAGAAAAGGCATTGGAACTCTTCGATCAGATCAAGAAGGCGAATACTTATCCAGTAAATTTGTGACATTCTAGGAGAGAATAGGATTCTCTCTCAGTAGATTTCTTTTCGAAATACAGTGTATCTGAAAGAAAAATTTAAACTTTATTAGACATGGTTCAATCCACTATAGGATTCACTTGTCTGCCTATTTCAGGGTTGTGCTCTTGTGACTACTAGTTTTACTCTGAAAAAGATTCTGAGTAAATCTGTCGCATAGATTCCATATGAGATATGGATCGGGCGTAGACCTAAACTCTCTCACTTTTGGGTTCGAAGTTGATTGGCCTATGTCATATATTTACACACAGTTAGACTTGGATCCTGGTCCCATAAGTATTTAAGGGTTATTAATTCTACTATACTAAAGAACATAAGATGTTCATCAGCAGTAGGGCATTTCTTTTAGAGAAGAATTCCTTAGAGAAGAAATTGATGCCTATCAAGTTGAACTTTAAAAAGTTTGATTGGTAGAAAAGAATCGATGTAATCTAGTAAACCTACAGAATCAGATTTGATCAGATCAAATCTGGAGCCCATTAAAGTGTCACCTTTAAGAAAATTTGATGGAGTACCGCATCAGCTGGATAGATACTTTAGTATCTAGATCCAGGATGGCGATCCTATTGAATTCGATGAGAACAACAAGGATCCAATCACCTATAGGGATACAATGCAGTGATCTGGAGCCACATGATCCAAATTGAAGTCCATGAAAATCAATAGTATATAGACACTAGTTGATTCACCTGAAGAGACAAAATTCATTGGATATGAATGGATTTTTAAAAGGATCAGAGTAGCACAGATGGGAAGGTAAAGATCTTAAAGTCCATTTGGCTATTACCTCAGAATTAGAACATACATTTTGAATGTATGCCTTTGTTATGAACAAAGACAAATTCTGCATTTATAATTGGACAAAATATTCTGTAGTGTTATTCCTTATATTGTCTATGGATGAAATTCTTTTAATCGAGAATAACATCCCAGCATTGCAAAGAATAAAGGTTTAGATGTCATCTTATTTCTTCATGTACATGATCAGACATGGTATACTCACTAGAGATAGTGAGCAGATATCAATCTGATCCAAGTGAGAGCCACTGGAAGATTGTATACATAATCCTTAAGTATTTAGAAAATACTAAGATCCAGTGACTCAAATATGAAAGTACTGATTTAAAATATATGAATATTTTAATTTCAATCAGAACAAGATGACAACTAAAGAATGTCGGCTCGTACCCTAATTATAGAAGTAATCTATTGGAAAGGTTCCAAGCATGATACTTTAGCCTATTCAGTTAGTGATTGATAAGCATCATAAATTTACCAATAAAAGTATTAATTTATTAATTAATTTATATTAATTTTTAAGAATTATTAATCAATTTATATATAATTTTTGAAAAATTCATATTTTTATTAATTAAAAAATAATAAAAAATAATAAAAATTAAAAAATAAAATTTTATTATAAATAGAAAGAGCTTATTTTTTTGATCACAACAAAATAAATTTCAAGAAAAATAAAGCTAAAATGGAAAAAATATGAATTTTTAAAAATATAAAATAAATAAAAATTAAATAAAAAAGAAAACGGCTCAAGCGGCTCCGCAAGCCGAGCCACCAAGCCAAGCCAAGCCATCAAAGCCGACTCAGCTGTTGAAGCCATCAGCCGGTCTACGATCCAGGCATGGACCGCCAGCTCAGCAAAATTTGGCGAATCAGAGCCTGCCACGTGGTGGACCTAGACCGTTAAAGGGTCTATAGAAATTTATCGCGGCTCACAGGGCAATCTGGTCATTTCACTCGGCGACAGAAGCATTGATTGGTTGTAGTGTATGGTGCGGCCGATCTACGTGGTCCATGGGAATAGTGATTGCGCGATCGGACGGCTGCGGTTGATTGCAGTTAAGATCGGACGGTCAGCATTTTTTTCGATTGCCAATTTTACTCGGATCACCATCGGACGACAGCACCTGATTCCAACTTCGATCTGATGGTCCAGAGCGCTCCCGGCGGTGATCAGGACTCCCGAAGCGCGATTTGCGGCCAGATTTCCTCGATGAAGCGCGATCGGACGGCCAGAATTTAATCCGACCCGATCTGAGTTGATCTGCATCCGATTTTGATGATTTTTGGATCGTTGGATTTCTATTGAATGGTTGGATTTTATCAAATTTATCAGAGATATATCAGAGCTATTTTAATTCAAATTTTGATGATTACAAAGTTTATTAGTCCCACATTGCCTTTAGAAAAAAATATCCAGCCCTCCTAGCACTATAAAAAGGACCCTAGGCCTCCAGAAATTAACATCTCCAATCAAAGTGAAGCTTTGGTACAGGGAGAAGCCAGGCTATGGGTTAAAGGCTGCTTCGAAGCAACGGATGTCGAGAAGAAGAGCTGAGCTTCTACACCATCTTTCTACCAATGTCGATCCAAGATCAGAGATCAGGCTATTTTATTTTTTTTAAATTTTATGTATTTAAATTTTAAAATTTTAATTAATAAAAATTTTATTTTTGCACTTTAATTTCTTACTTTTTATTTTTATTATAATTTAATTTTTGTACTTTAAATTATTGCCTTGCAAGTAGATGCTAAGATCTAACTAATAGATCTTAGTACCAAGTTTAAATTTCTGCACCTTTTAATTTTCTTTTTTTTTTTTTTTGACTTCACTTTTGATCCCAAAACTCTTCTCTTTTCTTTTTCTTTTATAAAATCAAAAATTTCAAATCTAAAAATACTACCTTTCCTGTGGATTCGACCCGACTCACTGCTATCTACTGATTTTCAATGATTTTAAGAAGTCGAATTAAACTGATAAACACGGTGTCTTAACGACAACATCGCATTCCTATCAAGTTTTTGGCATCGTTGCCGGGAAAGATTTTTGATTTTTGATTTTGATTTCTTTGATTTATTTTAAATAAATTAAAAATAATTTCAGCAAACGCTTTCTATCAGTGATGTAGAGACATCGTGGCATATAATGCTGCCATATAAGCTGTATAGTTGCTGAGGTTCATTAGCAGGATGAAAGTGGTACCCTCTATAGATGGTCCAGTCCTATCATAGCACTGAAGCCATAGCTCAGACTAAAGAACCGAAGGATCGGCATATTCTACATCGCTATCACCTTAGATATTAGATCTGGATGACGTCAACTTTTGGATGATCGATGGAAAAGGAGAACTTGACCAACCCATTTGCTAAGGCCTTGGAACTAAGAAGTTCTATGAAATCAAGTGGAAGATAGGATATTTGATATCATTCTGATTGGCTTTAGTCCAAGTGAAAGTTATTGAAAAATATGTCTTAAAGCCAATCTTCTAAGTGGTAGATGATTGGAATTAGTATATGAATTTTCTAATAATAATAGTTATTTGGCTAGTTCATCATAAAAGTTCTATCTTCCGTAAATGAATTTCTAAATTATGATGATGTCCTTAGAACCACAATCAATTAATAAAAAAAAATTTATCGGATGGTTCTTAAATTATTCACAACCAAATGATAAGTTATCAACAAGGATGATAACTTATCGAGTGCAGGCCGCTGTATGCAATATACGTTGGTTATCCTCATAACCAAGTGGTGTGGAGATACTGGTATGGCATCTAGGTGAGATGTATGAGTACATCTATATTGAACGTGATTAATATAGCACTCTACTATCAAGAGTAGCTAGCTAAGGCCAATGGATATGAGTGTCCCTCCGACCTGAGATCACTACGGTGACTTGCAAGTAACTCATTGTACTTTGGTGTCGGACTGTCTATATTTCTAATATAGATTCGAAAGATTTTTGGGTATAGTCAAGTACTTATAAAGTCGGTATATGAGTCAAGATGGGATTAACCACTCCTAATTAACTTCAGAAAGAGAATGACTCGCTGTGTTTTAATTTAGCAAAATCTAGGCCTGGATAATCCTCGAGAGGTGTCATGAAATTTGCAAAATTTTGAGACACAATAGCGATGACTTGTATGAGTGTTGACAGTGTACTCGAAGTCGTCTTGAGCATTATTGATCATAGGGATGAATTATACGGTAACCATAGGCTAGGGTTCTAAGAATGTTGCTTTGCATACATTTGACTTATTCGGACGTCGGAAACTATTGCTAGATGGTAACTTCGATTGGTACAGAAATTAGTTTCTATGCTACCAACTTAAGTTTGAACCTATGGGGTCACACATATTAGAGCTTGTAACCTGATCATATGGTTAATCGATGATTGAGAATCATTTCGAGGTCAAATATTCAATGTTGTTTGACCTAATGCAAGTATTGCAGAAGGATTGATTAGCAATTGGATTGCTAATTGGCTCAATTTAATTGAGCAATCAGATTGAAATCAAGTCTAATTGAATTAGATTTAATTAGAATTAGTTTAAACTTAATTAGATTAAGTCTAGTTGGTTTATTGGATAAGCCAATTGCAAGAAAGAATAATTCCTTATTTGACTAAGATATGGGTGCACCTAATTAAGTTAGCATTTAAATTAGATTTACATCTTGATTTAATCTGATTTAATTGGACTCCTAGTTAGACTAGGATCACCCTTAATTAGGTTGTATTTGATCTTATTTAAATAGAATTTAAATTGGGTTTAAAATTATTTCGACCTTGTCAAATAAGAGGAGTCCCAGTTGGACTGGGACTCTCTCTCTTTCTCTTACACCTAAGACCCCACGCCCATTATTTTAATTCCTGATTTTCTCTATGTGAAATCCCATGCCAAAGAGGATATCCACACCCATATATCAGATTTTTTGGGAGTTTGTTATGACTTGGTCAAAACAAGAAAGTATTGGGATTTCTTTCCTTCTTGCAAGAGTCCCCTTTTGACTAAACTCCTTTCTCCCTTGTGCACCACTTATACCCACGCCCTCCTTTTGATTTCCATTCTTTCTCTCTTTCTTTTGGGCTTTGGTTTTCTATTTCACATACCAAAAATCAAGGGTGGGGCATCCAAGAGTTGGACGCCCCATAGAAGTCCTCCTTTGACTAGGTTTTTACCTAATCTTGTAATAAAAGGTGGACGCCTCTTATGAGATGGTTTTAGGGCATGAAAAATCCTAAAAAAATCATGAAAAATTAGAGAAGAAGGAGAAAAAGGTGTGGAAGAATTGTGGTGCCAAGATTCTTAAAGAAGACCCCTCAATTAAGACATCAAAGATTGATGTCTTGAAGAGACAAGGTAAGAGAAGATTGTCTTCTCTTATATTTTTTTTTATGTTTCTCTCTTCCTATTTTATTTATGATTTTTATATGATAAAAATTTGAGAGAGAGAGAGAGAGAGGATTTGTGTGTGGGGATGAGTGCTCCAAGTTGTTGGGGCATGGTGTTATTTTTTGGACATGATATGATCATGTCCTAATGAGAGAAGGAGAAGAGAAGAAAGGTCTTCTCTTAGGATTTCTTGGAGAACATTTCCTCTCCAATATTTATGAAAATTTTTGTATGAATAAAATCAAAAATCTTAGATCTGAAAACTTAGAAAAAATTCTAGAGAAGAAAATCTCCTCTTGTCCTAGCATAGAGATGTTTTCAGGACATTAACCGTTGATGTCCTGAAGAAGAAGATTTGTCTTCTCTTAGGATTTATTTTTTCTTAATTTTATTTTTTGATTTATAGAAGATCCAAGGATTGGATTCCTCTCTTATTCCTCCTCATGTTCTTCATCTCTTAGAGTATCCAAGAGATCCGAAGAACATGTATTTGATTAACCATCAGGAGGGATCCGCGAGAAGCTAGCACTTCAAGTGGATCTTCATTCGACGAACCTCCGATCTATGTTGCAGGTTCGTGTGGATCACCTGTAGAGGTCGGATGCTTATGCAACTTCAAAGATAATAATGAATTCAACCACGGAGTTTTCAACCTGTGCAAAGATAAGAGATCTGATCTCTTGGTGATCTAGATGCAATCTAGGGTTAGATCTAAAATTATTCTAGATCTAGGTATTGATATGATTAATACCACTTATAATTAATTTAATTTTATATTTATATTTGCATCATAACATGATATAGATCCTTGATGTAGGGTTTTATAATTTGATTACATGCATGTTATAGATTAAATAGTTTAATTTATGTCTTCCGCTGCTCTATATTTCGAAAATATTTTAAAATCTATGCATGAAATCCTAGATGTTTCTCAACACTTTTCAACCTGATTTCTACATTCGGTGCTCTTCTGGCATCGAAAGCTCTAATATATTAAATAATTTTAATTAATTTTTAATTTTAAAAAATTAAAATAACTAAAAAATCTCTTAATCTAATCCAGACCTAGTCTAGATCGACTTCTAAATTGGATCCACGTGACTTGGTTTGACCTAGATCCAATTGAATTGGATCCAAACCAATTAAATCACTTAAACCACCTCTCTCTCTCTCTTCCGCTCTTTTTCTTTCTTTCTTTCTTCATTTTTTTCTTTCCTCTATTTCTACCAAGACTGAACCCACGATCTTTCTTTCTCTCAATTTGTCACCAAGAACGATCGGAGGAAGGAAAAGGGCCGATGATGAGATGGCCCAAACACCCCAATAGTGGTGGCACGATACTGACCGAAGACGGAAATTAGTTGAGGACTCCACCGAGAAGAGAAAACTCTACCCTAGGGCCAGAAAGAAGAAAGAAGAAAAAGAAAAAGAAGATTATCGACAACGGTGGTGGCGGCGACAGCAGTCGACAGCCAAAATCAGTATTCTTCCATCCGAAATCTCACATCACAAGTAAGCTAGGGTTTTGGAATTGGGATTTTGGAATTTCTAAGAAGGGATCGAGGTTTAGGATTAGGGTTTCTTTGTGAGAATACCAGGGAAGGATTTAGGGTTTAAATAGATGAGGGATGAGATGAGATAACCTCATTCTCCTTGGGCAAGGCCAACCTTGCCAGCGTATCCCATTCAAAATCTCCCCCTTCGGTCATGGATCGACTTGGAATAGGGTTTCCTATTTCGATCGAACACGTCTCCATCCCCTCTTCCCCATAGTTTTCAAAAAAAAAAAATTGATGAAGTCAGCATTAGATGCCAACTTCGGTTCGAGCTGGTCCATGGGACTGGCCCCCTTTAAAAAAAATTTTGTCCTTGAAATTTGACATATCTAGATCGAGAAATAGATGGGGGTATTTGGCTTGCATCTCTTCTTCCAATTTTTAGGTAGCTTCTCATTCTATATGGTTGCTCCATTGAATCTTGACATAAGGAATAATGCATCGTCTTAAAATTTGATCTTTTCTATCAACGATTCATATTGGCTGCTCCTCATAAGATAAATCCTTTCTGAGCTGAAGTGGTCCAAACTCTATCATATGGCTAGAATCTGGTACATATTTTCTTAACATGAAGACATAAAAAATATTATGTACTTCGACTAGAAAGGGTGGTAAGGCTGATGGTAGGTAACCATTCCGACTTTTCTCAAGATCTTAAAGAAATCCATATATCTAGGGCTTAGCTTTCCGTAAACTCTAAATTTCATCACACCTTTAGTGGAGGACACTTTGAGAAACACGTGATCTTCCACTTGAAATTCTAGTTTTCTCCTTCTGTTATTAGTATAACTCTTCTATCGACTTTGAGCTGAAAGAATCTGCTTTTTGATAAGCTAGATTTTATCCACTATTTATTAAATAATATTTTTGATCCCTAAAGTCTTCTCTCATCGACATCATTCCAACATAGAGGGGTCCTTCATCTTCTTCCATACAAAGCTTCAAAGGGAGCCATTTGGATGGTAGCTTGATAGCTATTGTTATAAACAAACTCCACCAAAGACAAATATTTATCCTAAGACCTCTTTAAATCTATCACACATACCCTTAATGTATCTTCTAAAGTTGGAATTGTTCTCTCTGATTATCCATCTATCCGAGGATGAAAGATTGTACTGAACTCCAACTTAGTTTTCATGGCTTAATACAAACTTTTTCAAAATTAAGAAATAAATCTTGTATCCCGATCAGACATAATGGATACTAGAGTATCGTGCAACCTCATAATTTCATCTATGTATAACTTAGCTAGCTTTTCCAAAGAAAATATGATTTTGATGGATAAGAAATGCGCTGACTTGGTTAATCAGTCCATAATTATCCAAATAGCATCATATCCATGAAGAGTCCTTGGTAGCCCTATAACAAAATTCATTGTTATGTGTTTCTATTTTCAAACTAGTATTGTAAGGGATTGCAGTGATCCTGTAGGTCTCTGATGCTTAGCTTTCACCTGTTGATAAGTTAAATATTAAGCTACATATTGAGCTATTTTTTTTTTCATACCATTCCACTAAAATTTTTTTTTAAGGTCTCTACACATCTTTGTACCTCCAGGATGTACTGTGTATAGGTAAAGTTACGAGCTTCCATCATGATTTTTTTTAATTTTATATTATTTGGAACACATAGTCTACTACCAAATCTTAAGATTCCATCCTCATGAATTTTGAATTCAAATGTCACATTTGGATTCTACTTAATCTCTGATCTTTTGGAGTCTCAAATCATCCATTTGTGATGCTTTGATTCTATTAATCAAGATAGGTTGCATCCTAAGTGCAGTGAGCAAGACTTCAGATTTATATGGCCATACCTCAACAACCAATCTTTCTAGATCTTATAGAAGGTGCACCTGAGAAGTGATCAGCATTGATATATCACTCATTGATTTTCTACTTAATGTATCTACCACTATATTTATTTTTTCAGGATAGTAATGGATGGTCAAATCATAGTTCTTGATCAGCTTTAACCATCGTCTTTGTCTTAAGTTCAGCTTCTTTTGAGTGAAGATATACTTAAGACTCTTATGATTTATAAAAGTTTTACATGATACTTCATACATATAATGCCTCCAAATTTTTAAAACAAAGGCTACTGCTGCTAGCTCCAAATCATAGGTTGGATAGTTCTATTCATATAGTTTATGTTGCCTTGATGCATAAGCTACAATCTTTTCATTTTGCATAAGAACACATCCCAACCCCTTTCGAGAGGCATCACTAAAAATAGTAAACTTACCTTTCTCATATGGTAAGATAAGGATAGGAGCTAATACCAAATATCTTTTTAGTTTCTGAAAACTCTGCTCGTATTCCTCTATCCATTCAAATTTAGTTTCTTTATGAGTCAACTAGATCAAAGGCAATCTATGCAAGAGAATCCTTCCATAAATCTTTTATAATATTCAGCTAATTCAAAAAAACTGCTAACTTTTGTTACACTAGTAGGCTATTTCTAGTTCATAATTGCTTCTACCTTCATCAGCTCCACCGATGTGCCTTTTTTAGAGATTATGTGTTCAAAGAAGGAGATACTTTCTAGCCAAAACTGATACTTCTTTAACTTTGTATATAACTTCTGCTCCCTCAGTATCTGTAATATTTTTCTTAAATATCTTTCATGATCTTCTGGGCTCTTAGAATAAACCAGAATATTATTAATAAATACTACCATACACTGATCTAAATAAGACCTGAACACTTTATTCATCATGTCCATAAAGGCTATAAGAACATTCGTTAATCCAAATGGCATAACCAAAAATTCATAATATCCGTATCAAGTCCGAAAAGCTATTTTGGATATATCATCCATCTTAATTTTTAACTGATAATATCCGAGCCAAAAATTAATTTTTGAAAATATCTGAGCACCCTAAAACTGATTAAAAAAGATATCTATCCTTGATAGAGGATACTTATTCTGAATGGTCAACTTATTTAACTCTCGGTAGTCAATGCATAATCTCATACTTCTATCCTTCTTCTTTACAAAAAGTATCAGAGCACCCCATGGAGAGACACTCGATCTAATAAAACCTTTATCAAGAAATTCTTGAAGTTGCTCCTTGAGCTCTTTCAACTCAGCTAGTGCCATACGATTGGAGGTTTTAAAGATAGATCCAGCACCAGATGCCAACTTAATTAAAAATTTTATCTCTCTATCAGGAGGTAATCTTGAAAGATCTTCCAAAAAAATATCAAAAAATTTTCTTACAATAGGAATATTTTTTATCTTGATCTTCTCCTGTTGAGTATCTACAATACTGGCCAAATATCCTATATAATTCTTTCTCAATATTTTACAAGCCTGCATGATTGATATGATTTTTATAAGAGCATTCATTCCTTTGCCAGAAAAATTGAGTGATGCCTATCCTAAAATCTGAATGGTCAGCCTCTTCCTGAAGCAGTCCGTCGTGGTATGATATGAAGCAAGCTAATCCATCTCTAGAATTATATCAAAATCTCTCATCTCTAGAATCATCATATTAGATGCAAGATCATAACCTCCAATGCTCAAAATACAAGAGAGGCAAAACATATCCACCACGATAACACTCACATTCGGAGTAGAGACATACATCTCATCTTCCAAGGGCACAAGTCTAAGGCCAATATTTTTAGCAAACTTAGTGAAAACAAATGAATGAGTAGCCCCAAGATCAAATAAAATACAAGCATGTGCAGTTTCTACTTTGATAATACCTATAACAAATTTTAAGTTTTTACTATTACGATCATGCATATAAGATTGTATAACCTTAATTTAAATGAAGTTGTAAGGGATTTCTGGGGTACCTGCTACTACAGCATTTAATGTCTCCGTATCCTGCTGAGTCATAGCATAAACATAATCCTGGATCTTTGGCTTTGGTGGTCCTCCTTATCCTGAGGGTTGACCGTGATGAGAGGTCGGTGCTCCAAAAGCAGATAGTCTAGATGCATTCTGGAAGGGTTGCCAATAACTAGGATTTGGTGGACAAGCTTCACAACCTTGTGGCCCTACTAGCCATAATTAAAATAGGCTCTAGAAAACTAATGGCAATCCTACTCCAAATGGATACCTCCACATTGGCCACATCAAGATTTTTTCTTTGACTGGTCATTCTTTTGCTGAGTTTCTTGGTGCTTGGATTGTTTTCTAGGATAACCACCAGGTTTGGATTTCCTTTTTGTTGTCGCTCCCTTTCCTACCATATGTTATTATTCTCCTATTTCATAATTTTTGCTACGTTGACCATCTCTCAGTATGAAACCAACTACAATGGTCTCACTCCTGCATGAATCCTAGGCTTCAATCCTTTTTCAAATCTCGGAGCCTTGATACTATCGGTTACCACAAAATCTGGAGCAAAGCGAAATAATTTAGTAAATTTAGTCTCATACTGGGCTACTATCATATTCCTCTATATCAATCTGGTAAATTCGCTTTTCTTTTTAAATCAGAGACTCTTAGAAAAATACATATCCATAAACTCCTGATGAAAAATATCCCATGTGAGTGGCCCATCAGTCCCTCGCTGTCTCTTGATGGCTTTCCACCATTCAAATGCTTCTCTCTGTAATTGATAAATAGCAAAATGAATCTTTTCCTGATCAGTGCATTCCATACTGGTGAAAGCTTTTCCTTCTCCTTGAGCCATTTTAATAATTGAGTGGGATCCATAGATCCTTCAAAAGTCGGTGACACCAGTCTCTTGAATTCTGCTATCTCTCATTCCGACCTTGACGATTGGCCTCTATTCTCTTGCCGTTTCATTTGCTGCATGAATCCAATTAAGACTTGTATGAGGACTATCATCGAACCTTTAATGTTGGCTTCCCTTTGATTGTTATTTTGGGCATCATTCAGCTGTATTTTGGCTCTCGCCTTATTTCGATGATGGATGATAAGTAGATCTAGATGCTCTAGCTGCTCGAGAAGTGGCATAGGCTTAAGAAGCTCCAAATGTATGAGAGACTATCAATTCGAGAGACACTGGGAGCTTGAGAGGTATAACTATTCCAATAAGTATGATGCATACTTGCCGCACGAAAGTCCTTTATCGAATCAGACAACCATCCAGGGTGATTGTGAGCCATCATAATCTATTTAGAAAGAGAAAATAGATTTTTAATATACGTACCAATTATCAATGCTCATAGTCATCTAAACATTTCTTAATTTCTACCCCACTCTCACTAACTTTTTTCTTTTAATTGGATCTTGTAACCTATGCTCTGATATCACAAAATCTATCATGCTCCAACCCAATAACTCAAGTTGGGTACCCGACAAATGGCCGCACACTTCTTAGGATTTAATCCTCTCAAATATGCGAGGCCTACCTTTCACAAAATAATTAATTATCATAATTCAACTCAGGTAGTGGTAAAAAAAAATTTAATATCAAATAAAAGTAAAACTAATAATAATGTCTCCAATACTACTTAACAAACCAAATAAAAATTCTTATAAAATAATTCTATCTAAATGAAATCAAAATAAAATCTACCTAAGTCCTAAGCTCTTCATAGATCAGTTTCCAACCTAGCAGGATCTTCTGGATCTAAAAAAAAATAGAAAAAAAAATTATGTTTATGGACTTAATAAATTACCAATCATCTTTGAAAGATTAAGTATAAATATTTTTTAAATATAATAATTAAACAATATTATACATCAAAATAGTTTTCTTTCAAAAAGAAACATGCCATGCAAAATAGTAAAATTAAAAATTTTCTCTCAGTTTTTGTTGACTAGGGCCACGATCAGTCCCATGACAAGGCTCAAGAAAGACTAGTCCCTGAACAAAGAACATCCAATCTATCTACGTGCTACCAATGATTAGTCCCATTGGTTAGGCCCAAAAAAAAACTAGTTCTAGTTCACACAGCCATGATTTATCCCATAACAAGACAAAGATATTAGTTCTAAATGAAGAACATCCAAACCATCGACGTGCTTTCAGTGATCAACCCCAACTAGCTAAGTCCAAGAGAAACATATTTCTAACGTGTGGCTAATGATCAATCCCGTTGGCTAAATCTAAATTATAGTCTAATTAGAGAGTTTTTCTCATACTTTTGTTACAACCATTTTTTTCATAAAAATTCAACTTAATTTTTATATATTTTAAAAAATAATAAAAATATTTTTTATTCAAAACTTCATGCATCGATAGATAAATATAATTTTTTTTTCAAAGACCATACAATTTTAAGAAAAACCATTTCTTTCAAAATTATAACATGTAACGGTGTCATCATGCATGATCCAATTTTTTCTCAAATACTTTTCATAAATAAATTTATAATTTTAAAATTTAATAATTTTTAAATATTTTATATATCAAAATCTAATTTTAAATAGATAAATATGTATATAAAAGTAAATCTAGAGATAAAAGAAAACTTACCTATTGATCAGATCTAAAATTTTACGATCTTCTCAAACTGATTTCTAGATCAGGTGCTCTTCCAACATCAAAAGCTCTAACATATTAAATAATTTTAATTAATTTTTAATTTTAAAAAATTAAAATAACTAAAAATCTCATAATCTAATCCGGATTCAGTCTAGATCGATTCTTAAATTGGATCCACACATGACTTAGTTTGACCTAGATCCAATTGAATTGGATCTAAACCAATTAAATTACTTAAACCATCTCTCTCTCTCTCTCTCTTCCTCTCTTTTTCTTTCTTTATTTCTTTGTTTCTTTCTTTCCTCTATTTCTACCAAGTCCGAACCCACAATCTTTCTTTCTCTCGATTTGTCATCGGAAACGACTAGAGGAAAGAAGAGAATAGGTGGTGAGGTAGCCCAAATGCCCCAATAGTGGTGGTGCAATACTGGCCAGAGATGGCAATCGGCCGAGGACTCCACCGAGAAGAGAAAACTCTATCCTAGGGTCGAAAAGAAGAAAGAAAAAAAAAGAAGATGATCGATGATGGTGGTGGTGGCAGCAATAGCTGACGGCCAAAATCAGCATTCTTCCACCCAAAATCTCATGCCATAGGTAAGCTAGGGTTTTGGAATTGGGATTTTAAGATTTCTAAGAAGTGATGTAGGTTTAAGATTACGGTTTCTTCGTGAGGATACCAGGGAAGGATTTAGGTTTTAAATAGAGGAGGGATGAGGTGAGATAACCTCATCCTCCTCAGATAAAGCCGGCCTTGCTAGTGTATCACATTCAAAATCTCCCCTTCAATCATGGATCGACTTGGAATAGGATTTCCTATTATGGTCGAACACGTCTCCATCCCCTCTTCCTCATAGTTTTCAAAAAAAAAAATTTGATGAAGTCAGCATTAGATGCCAGCTTCGGTTCAATCCGGTCCATGGGATTGGTTTTCAGACCTTCTTTTTCTTGATCCATGAAAGATGGTTACAAGAGGAGAAAAGGAAGTTGTTGGAGGTTTTTATTCTTGCAAGATCTAGGCAAGTAGTTGGTAACCATATCCCTAATGCAAGTTCACCCCCCTTTCTAGGTCAAACACTAATAAAAATAGAAAATGAAAAAGCTTTCCAAATCTACATTGAATATGCCCTTTACTTGTGCCTTCTTATTGAAGTAGGCAATCTTTAAATTGGATACTTTTTTAACTAAACCAAACTTAACAAAACTATAATTGATGATAAATGATCAACAATCATGAATTGATGCATAAATGATTAACAATCTCGTGATTTGAAATGCAAAGACAAAGACATTCCTTCCTCCACTCGCCCTATGTCAAGTTGTTTCTATCAAAAGGAAACAAGTCAACCAGATACTTAACTTCGGTGGTTCAATATATTTCACATAAAATTGGCTTGAAACCTACATCCAACCCAACTCCTTATAAATCACATTTGATGTTTAGTCCCATATAAAATAATTAGTGGAAGTTAGATAGATTGACATAAATAGCCGAGCCCAAAACTTAATAGCTTAAGCTTTTATGTTGCATTAGGTTCCAACTTGTATATTAAAACCCCTACTTGGTAGGATTTGAACCCTTGTTTCATCCTAACATGTGGTATTAGAGTCGATGACCGACAATCCTAAGCAAATAGTATTAAAGCTGATAGCTGACAATCCTACACAAATACTTGGAGCCATAAAAGTATCGAAATTGGTGGCCTTTGTGAAGAACAAGTAATATTTGGGATGGTAGAATCAAGCTGATATGACATGTGGACTTGATGAAGCAAGGCACTCGGTTTAAGCACAAGCTCAAGCTTGAACATGGTTATTGGAAAAGTGGACTTTGTAAAGGTGCGGTATTCTTGAAAGAGCAAACTTCTATAGGAGTGCAATGACACGTGTGCACTCAAGAGTAGTTAGGCGAACAGCTTGATCATGAAGTATTATAGTGGATGGTTAAATCTGTTTACACATAAAGAGGGAGAATGTTAAAAGAATCGCATGTAAGTTTAATATAGAGAGTAATTAGGTGTAAATCATGTGTGAAGTCACAAAAGAGTGATTGGGCACAAAACTTGATTGGAGAGTAGTAGTGGATTTAACTTGAGGGGGATCTATACCAAGGGGAAGAATGTTGAGGATTATATATGAGGTTTAGTTTCACATGGAATAATTAGTGGAAGGTATAAATAGAGATAAATGATTGGGCAAAAACTTAATCGTTTAAACTTTTAAGTTGAATTAAACTCCAACTTATATATGGATTCATATAGATGATTTGGCTTAAAATTTAATAGCTTAAACTTTACATTAAATTGGGTTTCGAGTTTTATATCAAGGCCTTCTCCCGACTCAATTTGAAATTGTTTCTTCTTTCCAACATCTCTAGCTAGAAATTGAAGTAAAAACTTCTCTGAATTTGGATATGTAGACCATCCTTTTAAGATGCAACATTAGCATTACAAATCCAAGCTACTTTAAATAAGTTAGAAAAATGTGAGGCTGAAGAGTTCTAATGTATCAAAAAAAAAAGGGAGCAACTTCTTAATCATGTCTATCTTGCTAGAAGGAAATGCTCATTTTGTTATTTAGCTAACATTTAATTTCATAATTGAATATCTTTGACACCTTCAACACTCTCTCTAGCACTTGATATTTTTCATGTAAGACTTCAATCTAAGATAATTTAATATGGATCTCCTGTAATATCTCTATGTAGTAGTATCAGCCCAAGTTCCACCATAATTCAACTATAGTACATGTATCTCCTGAATGGCACCAATGAAGAAAGTTATCGTCAAATTTTTGCTACTAGATTATCACAAGAAAGCTCTATTGCTTAGACATTAGGAATCCCATTGTACCAACTCAAGCACATAACTAGTGCATCAAAGTTCCAACTTTTATGTAACCACAAAATGGTTCCAACCTTCAAAATCTAAATTCAAATAGAGTTTGCAAACTTACTCTATTTGAAATTGAAATTCACTTCCAATTGAACTACCTAGCACCCCATGGACGTGAACTAGAATGTAGCCAAATAAATTTATACCCCTAGTAGCTGCATTTCTTTTATTATTTGGCATTGAAATTTTTTCATCATATATTAAATTATGAAATGATTGGTAGTTTTTCCACCATTGCTCCAAAAGTATTATTTTTGGGATATTGACCCAGAATTTAGATGTAGCCCATATAAAAAATATTAAAGATCTCATACCAAAATATTACTATAAGAAAAAAATAATAAAATAAAAAATAATTAAATATATGAATTAGATTAAGATCTATCTTCACAGAACATATAAAACTTTATTATAAAAGAAAAATTTACAAAAAAAAATCACATCCTTAATTCTTGTACATCAATTTCTACCTCTCAACAAGAAGTACTTATCTCTCACCATTTACAAAAGCTCTCTCTCTAAGAAATTTTCTGAAAAGATCGATGTTCGCTGCCAAATAATCTATCTAAGCTCCTATTTCTGCTGTCTACTGGCATCCTTCAAAATCTGCTATCTGCTATTCAGATTTCTGAATCTTTACCTACTTTAGGATCTCTACCATCTGTTAATACCACACCTCTATTATCAGGCTATCATCTTCAGGATCCTGCCTACCTCCAGGATCTTTTAAAGAGTCTCGGAACGGTTGAATATAAGTTCAGATCGAAAAATAGTCTCCAAATCAAAATCAAATAACTTTTCAACCATCAAATCACTCCTGCGTGCATTGCCAGCCCTTAGATTGCGCACATGGTCCATAGAATCTTATAAATCATGCGAAATGGAGCGAGAAATGCTCTTGGTCCATCGTAGACTGCGTGAAATAGGGAAGAAAATATCCCCAATCCATGGCCACGTGTGGAAATCAGGCCTGTGCGTGTGCTGGGCCGCGCTCGCAACCTGCCCGTGCACGCTTGTGCACGCTGGGCCTGACAGTACGCACGCCCATGCGCTAGCCTAGGCCACACGCTCGCAGCCTATGGATCCTCTCTGACGGTCCGTTGATCGTACCATCTATTCTAATCTTTTTTTATATATTTTTTTTATTTAAATTTTATTTAAATTATTTTTATATTTATTGAATTTCATTTACCATTCTAAATTTTATGCTGAAGTTATTATAGGTTAAATTAAAATTTATTTTAATAAAAAAAATTATACAATGCGGATCAAGCGGGCATGTCATCTGCAATCGTGTCAACATGTACCTATGAACGTACAAGTGGGATAATGCCTGGTCAAATGATAGATGCCACAACGGCACAAATGTATCCCACTTATAGTGACAAATGCCCGTGAAGTACGATCCATGCCTTATAATAAGGATTGGATCACGGGGGCACCTGGCATCTGTCCCTCTTTATCAAAGGGTGGTAATGACAAAACTAGTATTACTGTCACTAATAATAATAATAATAATAATAATTTAATTAATTTTTAATTTTAATTTAAAAAATAAAAATATATTTTAAATATTTAAAATTTAATTCAAATTTTCATCTAGTATCTAAATTTTAATTTTATATATATATATATAATTATTTTAATTTTCATTTTAATTTTGATCAGACAAAATATATTCTAAAATAATAATCAGGTCAAAGCTTAAATATTTGATTTTCTATAATACTTTCGACTAGCCCGAGCCACATAATATGGGAAAAATATATATATATTATTATTTTAGAAGAGATAGCTACAACTTTCGGCAATTCATGGTACATCCGTTCAATTTATGAATTAAATGTATGTTAATAAAATTATATATATATATATTTTTTTTCGACGTAGGCTTTAGGTACATGTTCCTTGAGCAGATTCAAGACTAATGGCAGAAAATATAACACTGCTTCATATAAATATGCATCTAGAAATCCACTTCCCAAAAAAAAAAGCTAGATTTTGGATTAAAAACTATAAAATTCTTCTTACAAATATATTTTATGATGATTTTTATAAAAAAAAAAAAATCATACCAAGTCAGCAATGGATTTTTTTTTTTTTTTTTGATCACCCAGCTTATGTGCATCAACGTGTTAGAAAGGATGTTTATTTCATTTAAGTATTAATATTTATCTAATAATATAATAATTTAATATTTTTTTCATAAAAACTATATTTAGATTTTTTTTTCTATAAAAACATCAAATATTTTTATTATAAATAATTAATATAGATTAAATATACATTCTAACTAAGCTAAGAATTTAAATTCATGCATCATTCATAAACACTACAATCAATTCGTATTCAACCTCAATAATTCTATACTACAATATCTTCATATCCACGTAGATTATTTACTGAATTAATTTTGATATCATTTATAATAATTAAAATTTTATTAAAAAATATTAATTAAAATATATTATTTAAATTTTTAATTTTATATAAATATTTTTTAAAAAAATTAATAAATAATTAATATGATATTAAATATATATCTATATAAATTTTTATAAGTAAAAAAAAAATTTAAATATTATTTTAAACTAAATAAGAGTGAAGAAAAAAATTTCATCCTATGGATCAGTGTCTTGCATCATTAATTTTTTAATTAAAAAAATATATCCCATCTCTCCAAAACTTACGCATAGAAACGTCAATGTTTATCCTTAATTCGTTTCCGACCGAGCAAACAGGATCCGTGTCTCCCTCGTTCCTCGTGAAAACAGATGGATCAAGAAACGTAACGAGCCAAGGACTCACGTGACTAAGTGTCCGGAGCCTTTGCCCGTTCTATAACAGTCGTCCATTTGTCTCACCAGGCTGGCCTCGCTGCAATCGTGTGGTACCAAGACTCAGCCTCTGTCTCGGGCGCGAGTACGCTCGTGCTCTCTCCCGGAATCCACCTGCTGAGATCTGTGAACCCCTCCGGGCGCCACCCGTCCGTCCGTTTCTTTCCAAAATCTACCACCCACGAGCACGGTAACCATGCCTCTATTAATTAAAAAAATCATTTTTTTTTCTTTATAAACGAGCTAAACAGGAATCATGGAACGCAATTTTTTCGCAGATTTCATGATTTGCTCACAAGAAGTTCGCAAATAATACAAAATCGTTTGGAAAGTGATCATGAATGTTATAACTGAACTGCTTATTGTTTACTATTCTTTCCAAAAGATATAATTGAGCCTAGCTCGATGATTTAAAATTAATTATAAATTTAAATTTTGATACCAAGTTAGACTTGGTTGCTATTATTTTGGGCTCAGAATTTAATATCAAACCAAATCTAAAGTAAATCTACTTGAGAAACTTGATAATTTAAAGTATGCTTTAAATCATGTTAAGCTTGAGTAAAGCTTGATCTATAGCTTCCTTCAAGCTTGGTTCAAAACCATATTGGCATTTAAGTGATTCAAACTTTAAATAATATATTAATTAAAATTTTTATTTAATTATCTATTATTTATATGATATATAATATAAAATTATTTAATCCTTATCAAATAAAATTTGGTTGAGCAAGATCTTTTTTCTTAGCTTGATTTGGATTAATTTTGAACTTATTTTTCTAGCTTAAGTTTGATTTGTTTAACCCTTCTATTTTTTATAATATTAGATTATTTTTTTTTATCTTTAAATTTTTTTATTTCTTAATAGAATAAGCTTGCCACCAATAAGTCTACTCAAAGCTTATACGCGTGTTATTCACCCTATGCAAAACTTCGTATACACCACATGAATGCTGATATTAATTTTTATGAGATAGAGTTGTTCCAATTTTTCATGAAATAGGATGTACCACTATCTCATCCCATCTAAATACTTGGACAAAAAATATTTCAAGACATCCTTAATCAAAATGCCGAGATGATAACAAATGGCATTCTATCTTGATGTCCTGTGGCATATCTTGTTGGATCTTAAATTTTTGATGTACTCGATCATTATTAAAATTTATTATTTAATATATAATTAATTATTTAATTTTTATATTTATTATAATATGTTAAAATATTATATTATATTTTAAAAATAAAAAAAAAATATAAAATTGTATCGAATATCGATGATAGAAGTTTTAGAATGAAGATTAACTCGTACAAGATTCTTCATTTGCCATTTAAACATTGACGTCAATAACAGCAATATTAATAACAAAATTTCAACTACTTTGCATTTTCAATTTTTTTCATTTATCATTTAGATATTGATATTAATATATTAATCATTATTAAAATTTATTATTTAATATATAATAAGAAATTAATTATTAAAATATTATATTCATTATAATTTATAATATATTTATATTATATTTTTAAAAAGTTTAAAAAAATTATACAATGTTAATGATATCTATATTAACAATAAAAGTCTCTATATATAAGTTTAATTTATGTAAATTTTTTCCGTTAAGTTTGTTGCTACAGTAGGAATTTTTCACTTAATATATAATAAAAATTTAATTATAAAAAATTATTTATTAAAAATAAATAAATAAATAAATCGTCAGCATCACGCGGGTTATATGTTAGTTACTCTAGGTAGAGGACCTTAACGTCATTTCACCCTCTTAACGTCTCTTTGATCCTCCCGTACCTCTCCCTCTGTCTGCCGAAAGAAAGACGACAGAGAAAGAAGATAAGCGAGAAGGACGCAGGAATCCAAAGTCCCCTGTCACCAAAACCAACGAGAAGCCAAAGCGCACCTCCAAAGATCCTCTGATCTCAACAATGCCACCGGCCAAACCCTAACCCTAATTAACCTCCCATTCTAATTCCGATCGCCGTCCCTCACTCTCCTACCCCCATGAAGAATCCCAGCGGCTGGCGATCCGCCCACCGCCCGAAAAATTCCGGGGTCCAGCGGGCCTGGTGCTGCGTCTTCGGCGCCGCCGACCGCAGCCCCGACCGCCGGAGCTCCACTCACTACCATCACCGCCAAATCCCCTCCAAGCCTCCCCAGAAGCCACCGCCTTTCGCCGGCGGCTCCTTCCACAGATCCCCTTCTCCCAGTAGCAAGCTCGGACTCGGCATCATCGACCCCCGCCGGATCCTCTCCCCCGGCCGGGTCTCCCCGATCGACTCCGACGCGCCTCTCGGCCAGCTGCCGGAGATCGCCGACGCCGGCTCGATCGCCACCGCGGCGGTGGAGTCGGAGCCGGAGAGCTCGGATCCGCTCCCACAGGAGCAATCTTTGGTTCCGGAGAGACCGGTGGTGGAGAATGGAGCTGGTTTGAAGGAGAGATCTTTGGATTTGAGGCTCAGCTTGAAGGGGAAGGACGGGAGGTGCTTGGTGTGGGAGCTGGATTCGGAGGTCCTGTGCGAGAGTAGTGCATTTTTTGCCTCCATGGTTCTGAACTCTGGCCAGAACGCCTCGGATGCTTTGGCTGAGTGCCGGAAGATAGAGGTTACTGATGTCGAGGATTTGGGTGTTTTCGGGGAGACGATAGAGCTGATGTACGAGAAGGATGCAACGAAGTGGCTGATGAAAGCGGGAGTCTCCCGAGCCATTGACATACTTGAGGTGAGGATGGCATCATCTTCTGTAAGTTATGATTTTTGAGATGGATTTGTGAAAAGTTTGGTAGAGACGATTCTTAAACAAACTTAATAGTAGTAGCACTTAATAAAATGTGGAATGTTTAACTGAGAATGGACAATGGGTATTGAATATTAAAAGATTTAGGAAACTTTGTTTGATTGATCATAACTATTGAGAAAAATGCCAGGCTTTGTGCTTATAAAGAGGACGCATGGTTAGACAAAGAGGACAGGAGATGGAGGTCAATGGAGAATGTGGGTTTCATTCTCAATTATGATTTCACCATCACTTGAGTACATATGTATTTGTAGGATTCCATGAACACTTCTAGCACTTTCCATGTACCACATTTAGTACAACTTGTAATATCTAGTTACTTCATTTATTACATCTTATAAGTACTAACACCAACCGTGGCATTTCTAGATTAGAGATATTTTTGGCTATTTTTCTTCATGACGAGAAACACCAGCTTACACTAAGGACCAACTTAGAAGGCTTTCCAAGAGTTGCACTAGATTATGACTTGAATCATGTTTACCTTCTAATTTTCCCCGTTGATCTTGAATTTGTGACTCCAGAAAAGTTCTAAGTTTCCAAAACACTTCATGCTCAAGAGGGCTTTTTGAAGATGTCCTTAGCTTGGTTATTAAATTTTGTGAAACTAAATTCAACTCCTTTGCATGCTCCATTGAATTAAACCTTGCATTGTTGTGTTTGCTTGAATCACGAAATATCTGATGCTAATGCAAGTGCCATTTTATTGTCCAGATGCATTTTCATTGGTTTTTATCTTGGCAAATTGATCATCTTCAATCATAAGTTTCTTAACCAAATTGCACTGCATACACATTAAGTGAGAGCAACACATGTTTGGTGGTTGCTTTTACATTGACATGAACATCTTCCAATGTAGTGCACAATATTGTTTATTACTATTTTATCATCTAGGTCTCCGGTCCAATCATCAAATCCAGCAATTATTAGAGTTAAATAACTAGGCTACTTAGTGTATCATATTGTCGGGTAAAAAAAAATTTGGTGTGCTAGAGTGAACTTGGCAATAGATCTGTGTTCACACGCCTCTTTTAAATGGAGGAGGTTTCATATTCAAAACTTGGGAGCTGTTCCTGCAAGTATCTGGACCTTGGGTAATACGACCTTGTGGTCTTCCCTCCCTTTCCTACGAAAGTTTGGTCTATCTTTTATGCTGTGAATGTTTTTTGGGCCTTCTTTAAGTGTTCCATTGTTACTATCTCCATGTAGGAGCCCATTAGTCTTACTCCAAAAGAATATTTGTTGTTGTGCATGTCAAGTAACATTGTCTTCCTATTAAACTATTAAAAAAACATGGAGTTATCATTTGACATTTTGTAGGCTTTAATGACTTGGGACCACAGTCCACATGTGTTATCTGCCTTTTCTTCAAACAGAACATGTTTACCTGCTTGAATCATCTCATTTAAAATTTCCTGAGAACTTTTTTTGTGACCTGTTAGTGATGAAAAATTCCTTCATTAGTTTGCTTCATTTCTATGTCATGACATATATAAACATAGATGCCATTTCAAGTTCCTATGCCATTGCTTTCTTGAACTCATTGTGTATACTTTATTTTTTTTCCTATGATAATCAATAAATCCAAGTACAAATATACAAGCAATATATCTCCATCTTCAATAAACTATAGAATATGGAACATATTTTTTAAGGCACTTAGTGAAATTGTTTTCTTGGGAATATATGTCAATCCAACTATTTCATGTGCTTTGTTCCTATCTCAAGCCATGCAAACAAGTGTTTCACAAGTTGAGATCTTTTTAATCCTAAGAAACAAGTTTAGGCGTGATGTCAGAGGATAAACTTGATTTTGGGACATAATAGATGAGCCTATTCTTGTAAGATCTTCTAAATTGGGCATTAATCTAAATGCATGGTTGTATTATGAAGAAAAATCTTTAGAAGTATCTATCTAGAAATATTCTATTTCACTAGTTATCATGCATGTGCAAATTGATCTACCATTTCTTGAAATCTCTTTTCTGATTCAAAATCATGGTGTAACGTGTATCCCCATTTGTTCTGATCATGGAATAGATAAAATAAATCAAAAATAGATTTTTTTTTCAAGAATGAAAACTTATTGGAACTATCCATTTCCAATTCATCCTTTGGAACCATATCACATCCTGGATTTGATGAAATAGGATGAATTGAGATGGTATTTTGTAAATATGTAATTATCTTGATACAAATTTTTGACTGCTATTTGGTATCGGCAATGGATCTGAAAAAGTATCTAAAAGGGTAAAATTTAGATATTTGCACCCTATCGAAGTAAGGAACCATGCCATATATGTTTTGGAATATATTTCTTTTTGAGATTTAAAAAAGCACTATCTCATTGGTAGTGCTAATGTGCTGTCTTCATGAAATATGCTTAAGCTTTATTTGTGAAATTAAATGAGATGGTGCCATTAAATGAGTTTGACCGAACCCAAAACATATGGTTCTGGAATGATTTTGATCTAAAACTATCTTCTTTTCCTCTAAATATATATGTTTTGAAGCACATGACTTTGGTGACAAAACAAAATTATTGGAATCAAGTATGTTTGGATCAAATTTCACACTTTAACAACAGCAGTGGAGGTGATGGAATCACAAATCAATAATTAGTCATTATCAAGTGGATGACACACAACCAAAGCTAGGTGAGTGAAAATACTATGTTAACAAACTCAACTAACAATATGATGTGAAAGACACCAACTAAGTGATGTTAGGTGATCATAACATAAAGAGATGTGAAGCATATCGAACAATGGAGAAAATGAGTTCGACTATGTCAAAAGGATCACAAGAAATGAACCCAAGGGAAAATTGACAGTGAAAGCAAAGGTAAACTACCATGAAAAGTTCCACAAGGAAAAAGATTTTGACATAAAAAGTAGCTTCATGAGTTAATAATATGGCTGTATTTTCTGAGCCATCACCTTGCTTCAGTGCATTGGTTGCAAGAAGAATCTTCACCATGATTTATGAGGCTAGAGGTGCACATTTGTACATGCTGCAAATCAGTTAGAATATCTACATCAAATCAAATTCTAGGGGCTTGTTTGTGCTTTGATCCAAGTGGAAATTTGCTAAAGTATTGGTAAGGCAAATTACATATTCACCCCTTGGTCTGAACATTTGTGATTTTATCTGTCGTATTTCTTTTTGGTAAGGTAAATTACATATTCTCTGGAATTCGCTAAATTGCCCACCACCCCCCTCTCTCCACCCCCCTCCCCCAGCTTGGCTTGATTCTTAAGTGGTCCAGAATCATGAGGTCATTGCATGGCTGCTGCTTGTTAGGCGTAACAGGACCAAATAATATGATATTATCGATGAATAATAAACGAATCAGAGAAGGTGAACAGATATAGAGGCAGAAATTAAGAGTAAGAATGAAGAGGGAAAATGGGAATCAGAAATTTCTGCCAAGATTCTTCGGTAGCTTATAAACTATTCCAGCTAAGAAAACTTTATGTATGTCCTAAGCTGGACCTACAATTTATTCAAATAACTCGTGTTCTGAATTTTTTTTAAAAGTATACCTTGAATTGATTTTGACTCTTAAATCATCACCTTCAGTCAAATGCTTTAACGTAACACAAATAAATCTCAGAGAGAACTTTCTGCCTGGTAAAATATAATCAGAACTTCTAGTTTTGAACTAGATTGCAGTACATGCCCTTTGAAAGCTGCTTGTTACAATCTGGGCAATGGTTGATTTTGGTTGTTGATGTCATCGACTCATTGACAGATTGAATGTGAAATAAACAAGATGTACATCAATAAAATCTATATAAGTCAATTGTCATATCAAAGGAAAATTGTGCTTCAAGTCCTCCCATCAGTCAACCCTATGGTGTGTATGAATGTCTCTGAGTTCATTTCCATATCATAATTTACTAGAATCCTGACATGATGGTAGATTTTTCTTTTACTCGGTTTTTTTTTTTAAATTTTTCATTTGGTGTCATACACGTAGATATGTTGCCATCTCAACATTTTATTCGTTGCAACAATACCTCTTTCTGATAACATTTTGACATGCTAAGTGGCAAGATTAATGCAATTCTCTTCCGGAATATAATCTATCATGATACCCATATTCAGTATTGTTAGGTACTCTTCTTGCTTGTCATCACTCAGAGACACCATTCCAGATGTTGCTTCTAAGGACCTCCCTAGTCAAACCATTCCTCATTGATCAAGATCTGTAGCATACTACTTCCAAGGGGGATCCAATGCATTCAGTTTTAAGATCCAATTTCATGAATTATTATCATTTTTAGAACAAGCTTATGGAAATCCAGAAATAAGTCTGTCTGTGCTCAAACATATGTCTTGGTGGTCTTGATCAAGATAGGCACTTGGATGGGGAGACCTGAAACAATCTGGTAGTTTTGGTCTAATGTGTTATTGAGAACTTGTCTCATTTTATTTGTTGCCCTTCTTGCGTCTGAATAGCATTTCTTGAAATTATGATAATTTGTTACCTGGTTGCATGGCTTTTCTATTATTGTTCTCTTGGATCATATTTGACTTAATTTGATTTGTGTGTTTTTTTTTTTCCAGGTATGTTCCACCATCATGTTTGACAGAGGTATCACATCATGTTTGAAGTATATCGAGGCTGTTCCTTGGAGTGAGAGTGATGAGGAGAAGCTGAAGAGCTTGTTTGCAAGATACAATTTTGATGAAGCAATTTCTCAAGATGTACAAGCCAGGTTATTCCCACAAGGTCCAAACCACTCTCAAGTTCTAGCTCTGCAGCTCATACAGTCTGTTGCAAATGGAGCTAATAGTAATGCAAGGAAGGAGATGCAGTTCTTTGTTAGTGGCCTCTTATCCAAGAGCTCGGTCTATCAAAAGGACCCGGATGGTCTCAATAAGGAGAACCTGTACAACATCTGTCAATCTTGTTTGAACTCACTGGTGGAGCTCTTTGAAGAAGCCTCCAACTCTAGTCCAGTAAATCAGATGACAATAACAAAACAAACAAAGCCATTGATCGAGCGAGTCTCTAAGCAAGTCGAGAACATTAACTGGCTGCTAGAAATTCTTGTAGACAAGCAGATGGCAGAAGATTTTGTGTGCTTGTGGGCAAGCCAAGATGGATTGATCAGGATGCATAACATGGCATCACCAATGGTGAGATATGAGCTCAGTCGCATCTCAGCGGGTGTATTTATTGCACTAGGAAGGGGGAGGTTGCAGTGTAGGGGCGACATGAGATCCAGTGTCCTCAGGGCATGGTTTGGACCTCTGTTAGCGGACTTCGGTTGGTTGCGGAGATGCTCAAAAGGGTTGGACATCAGGATGTTGGAGGAGAGCCTGGGCCAAGCTCTCCTTACCCTTCCATTGAAGCAGCAGCAAAGCTTTTTCGAGGAGTGGTTTCAGTATTTTGTTTGCCATGGCGCTGGATGTCCAAACCTGGGGAAGGCTTTTCAGGTATGGTGGCGAAGGTCATTTGTAAGGTCCTCGGAAGCGCACGGCTAAGCTTCTTTGATCCTTTTAATATTTGGTTTGTGGTGTGGATGTAACACTAGTGTCGTTTTAAGATAATTAAGAGGTGAATAATGTAAACACCCCCCCCCCCTCCTGCTTATTCTGTCTTTGATTGGGATCATGAGAGAGAGGATGATGAGATTAGAAGGATGGATGGCCTTCATCCATCATCTGATTCGAAAAGTTATACGAAAGAAGATAAAAAGTAGAGATTATCCATCCATCCTGGTCCATCAAATTGTATCTTTTCAAATTTAACGGATGGATGGATGGAGCATTGGTAGATAGATAGATTTTTGTATTAGCAAAATTATTTTTTATTAATTTTTTTTGATAAAATATAATATTTCTTCACTTTTCATTCATATCATTTTTATATATTTTATATATACTATTAATCATATATTATTAAATTTTATTACCAATTATTTTAATTTTAATACATAATTTTGATAATTATAATTAAATAATTAAAATTATTTTTAATTTCTCTATTTTATTTATTATTTTTAATTAATTATTAAATTAAATTATAAATTAATTAATTATTTATATAATTGGTTCATTGATAATTCAATAATAAAATTATTTATTATTAAATTAAAATCAAATATTTATATAATTTTTTATATAATTATAAATTATAATGATTATAAGTTTATATATTGTTTATTTATTTAGTATAAATTTATGTTATAAATTGATAATAATAATTTTTTTTAAAGAATAGTTCAATAAAAATGTTATATAAATATCATCCATCTTTTTTTTTCGTTCCTTCTATATCAAATAGAGGAGAAAATTATTTTTATTCATCCATTCATATTTCATCAAATATATGAAAGGATAGATAAATCTTTCATCCATTTTTTCTTTATTTTTTCTTTAATCCATCTTTCATGCTAAACAAAGGATAAAAGTACATACCAAGTGATGTTGCAACCTACTGCATGTATGTTGGGATAGGGTCTATATATATGCAGGGTAAGAAGAAAATTAAATACAACTAATCTAATAATAATCCAACTAAATAGAGAGTATAACAATTTTGAGTAGATTTTTGATACTTGAATTCAAGGTCAATTTTGAAACAACTATAAGTTGCAGGACCATAATGTAATCAATATAGCCACCTTTCAAAACTTTTAAGAGGCCCACCTGACTTTTGGAGCGGGATGGGCATGAAATTTAGTAGTTGACTCATCCTACTTTTGGAGCGGGATGGGCATGAAATTTAGTAGTTGACTCATCCTGCATTCTATTCGAAGATTTTCATAATTTAGGGATGACTCGATCTGCCTCATCTTGTCTGGCTGAAGAAGTCTTTCTAAACCTAGCAACTAATGCTTCCAAACATGGGAAGGATAAGAAAGATTCATATTTCATGCATCCCTGTAGTCAAAATTTGTCATCAAATCCTTCAACTCGAGATGTTTGAAAAAATAGTAGGAAATGCAGCTGATCAAAAAAGGCGACTAAAGATAATGCGAGTGGGATCAACTATAGCACAATAGCTATGGGTTGGAAATCCATAGATTTAGAAGAGTGTCTCAGCTTGATTGGAAAGATAAGTCAATCGGTTCAAGAAGTAGTAGAATATCTATTACCGATCAACTAGCTATCTCAGGAGTCGAGTTAGAAGGAGATTTTTAACCTATCATGGAAGGAGTTCTATAAAACCATGAAATCAAAGAGGGTTCCAAATAAAATTATGAAGATAGAGTCAGCCCAACTAAATCTAGGAGTTGCTCACTGTGCAATCTCTGCCCATCAACTCCTATAGCTTGAGTTCTAAGAAAGAGAGGAGTTGAAAGCCCAGTAAGCAACTAACAACTACAACCAAAGGCATCAAGTATAGCCAAATAAACTTTGAATAATTTATGTTTAACAAAGATAGGATTTCCATCATCAAATTTGTAAATAATTCTAAAGAATTACATATGAAGCATTTTTCAATCAATATTCCACATATGATTCTAGAGTATTTTATAAGCCATTATTAAAACTAAAGTTTCTTATGCAGATAATTCTAAAATGTCTTTTATGATCATTATCCAAGAACAATTTCTCAAGTTATCAATCTATAAGATGACGGTGCATTATCCCTTTGATAGTGCAAATTATCACAATTAATTTTATAGACTATGTCCAAAGCACTGCATTTAATTCCTATAGAGTAAGTTTAAGTCAAAGTTACATATTTAACCCCTGTTAAGCATGTCTAAAGTGATCAAGTTTAGGCATGATCAAAATGTCAATGTATAATCACTATTATGGGATCCAAAATGTAGTCAAATTGAGAATCCAAAGCAAATAAACAAAATTCGATGATTTTACTAATATCATCTTATCCTATTTTTTAATTTACAAAGATGGATCGAACAGTCTATTATATATGAAATTCTCTATTATATATGAAATTCTCTATTATATATGAGTATTCGAAGAGTTTCAAATACTTAACATATGTGTAAAATTCTCAAAGAAATATTTCAAACACTTCCAAACATTTAATATTCAAACTTTCATGCAAAAGTTTCTATTAATTTCAATATATTTTTGCAAACATGCAAACAATGTATAATTATGAATGCACATAAATTTCAAAGATCTCTAAGAGTTTTGATGATCTTTTGCTTGATCCAATTTACATATATACAAAGATTATTTGATAAGAACAAAGGTTGAGGTTTTGTTTTCTTACCATCTCAACAACTAATTTATGATACTGTTTCAGATCGAGCATGACACATGTGATACTAAAGTGACTATATGAATATGTGCTAGTGGTAGTGTATATCTTATACCAACTAGCGCTCCTACTAATACCATATTGGCTTAGTACAAATTGGTGTAATCCAAAACTCGAAACACTTAATAGAAAAACATGCGATTTACTTTAAAAAAATAGATTACAAACTAGATTATATAATTTTTAAATATTTAATAATTATTATAAATATATTTTAGAGATTTATAGTTAAAAATACACTAATTGAGTTCTCATGGAACATGCAAATCTAGCAAGAGAGCTCTTTTACTCTTATACAATCTTCTCCAAATCTTAGCAAATACAAAGGACCTATACATCACAATATAGGCCCTAGAGCTCTTTAATAGGTTGAAGTATCACATCAAAATTATATTATTCTCTTAATCTAATGAACCTCCGAAACTCCTTTCATGACAAATATTTATAATTAACCAAACAAAGCACAAAAAATTATGAAACTTGATTAAAATTTATTTTAAATAAATAATAAAGCTAATTTCATGATTGCTTTTGTCCAAATCAAGAATTTTCAAAGGTCATCTCACCTTATACCTAAAACCCCATATTGGAGTTAAGCTTAGAGAAGGCAAAACCACAATAGAAAGAGAGAGAGAGAGAGAGAGAGAGAGTTGGGAGAGGGATTTAGCATACCAAATAGGTCGAATAGAAAGAATGAGATCAGGGATGGGAGAAAATTAAAGAGGTTGATCTATGAGGTATAGAGAGAGGAAAGAGTTGTAGGTGGTGAGCAAGGTGAGCAAGGAAGAAAAGATGTGGGGGCAAGAAAGAGAGAGATGAAGAGAAGAAAAGGTTAGTAAGGTGATCCCTAGACAATGATAGGATGGGAGGCATTGGTGAGGTGGCTATGTGGTGGTGGTGGTGGTCGATGAGAAGGAAAGAAGAAGAAAGGGGTTGCAGATCACTTAGGTCCCAAGCCCATGTTGGTCTAGGCTTAGTTCGTAGGCTTAAGGTGGTCTAGGATATTATAGATAATATAATTAGAGTTCTAGTACTATCGATTTCTAGCATATCATTATTGATTATCATAGTTATTGATTGTTGAAGATTTGAATAATTCTATACTTAATAAATTACTTTTTTAGTATGATCGATTTCTGGCATATCATTATTGATTACCATAATTATTAATTATTAAAAATTTAAATAATTCTATACTTAACAAATTATTTTGTTCCTTCTTATATTCTCATCTCCTATTTCAGTCAGCTCTAGTGATATTTTTTCTTAATGCAATTCAAAAGAAGACTCCTCTTGATAATATTTAGGCAATTAAAGTCCAACAATCAAGGAAGCTCTCTCTTGATAATCTTTGATCAATATAAAGTTAGCACATGCATGATTTTGTATGACCATGAAAATTAACACCATTTATGAGAAAAATTATATCCTACACCACATACATTATATAACATGCACCATGCTAGTCATAACCACTTATTTCTGTGGATTCCATTCATCAAGTACTCATCTCAATGCACCACTATAGAAATGAGCCATTGTAATTGGCACGGTGCAATGCCATATTGTCTTATAAGATATAATTTCTTTTAACAAAGGAGGCAGGTCTATGACGTAATTTTTTTGAGTCATGGGACCTCAGTGAGCACTAAAAGAATTTGAAGGCACAAAAATTATCAAATTAAATAATAATAATAAAGTACTCTTATGAAAGAGCTAAGCTCATCTCACTATTATCTTTGGAGGGGTAAGGATCGATCTAATTGATGCAAATTTTAAGCTCTCCAAATGCCATAAGTAGGTTATAGCATATTTAGAGGAGCTAAAGTGGTGCACTCTGAAGATGGACTGAAGGAAAGTTATGAAGTATGAATGAACACTTCAAAGTCTTGTTAGTAAAAATAAGGAGAAAATAAACCATTCTCTCAAATTAAAACTTATTTGGGATATGGACATTAGCAAAAACACAGAACATGGTCACTTTGCACAACTTGTATTATATATGTTCATTCTTATTTTAGCTAGAATAATTGTAAAAGGTAAACAATTCCTCACTAACTTTCAAAGGAAAACTTGAGTTTCATGATTTAGGATGTTTTCCATATACATATTATGTTAATACCAAAGATGATAGGAGATAAAGCACGACAAATATCCTTAACTAGAACCTTTCTTAAATGACTTGGTTCCCAACAAAATTTATTCTCCCTTGTACTAAGAGTAATAGGGATATTTACTTTTTTTCTTGACAATGGCATCATGAAAGAAGGTTTATGGTTCTTGCAAATCCTAATTTCTCCTAAGATATTAGATGAGAGACCAGGAGAATATCATCATAACATAATCATTACTAATAGCTCATTAAAAAGTGTCGCAGTTGCATTAGCGCTCTCAAGTAAAATTGTGAGTTCTAGTATGATAGGGGACGTTCTAGCCATCCCATCTCATTCCTATATGAAAATAAGATGAGGACGGCATTAAGACTCTAAAACTCATCCCGTGAAAGAAGATGGAAAAAAGAAAGAAAAGATAAAAAAAAAAAAGTGAATGGAAAGGAGAAAAGAAAAAAAACGAAGAGAATGAAGAAAAGAAGAAAAAAATAGATAAAGGAAAGAATGAAAAAAGAAAGAGATAAGAAAAGAGAAGAATATGAAAAAGGAATGAAAGAAAAGTAAAGGAAAAGGGATGAAAAAAATAAAAAAATAGAAAAAAAAGAGAAAATGAAAGAGAAAAAAGAAAAATAAATAAATAAGTAGAAAGAAAAAAGAAAGACAGAGGATACTAACGGGACTCTTAATCAGAACCACCATAAGATAAGATGGAATGGTGAGTTGTTGCATTTTATAAAAAAATCAAGATAGCCTTATCCAATGGAATTTCAAACCTTACTCTCAGATAGGTCTTGCCAAGCCTAAGCAACGAAGATAATTTCTTAGAAGGTTTATATACATTCCAACATCTTAACTCATTCTTTACTGAAGCACAAGATAATAAAAACTTATTTAGTTATATTTAATGTTCCCACTATATTTGGGTGCTAAATAGTTTAGCATCTCTAGATAACCATAGTCATTGACATTTATCCCTTAACTATCTAACCGGCAAATAAAATTATTTGTTATTTAGTCGGTGCTCAACACTTGCTATTTATGCTATCTTGCAAAAGTGAGAGGATGGTAATAAAGAAATGATAAAAAATGAAGGATGAAAAGGTTGGAGAGGTTAGAGGGGTGGTTAAAGTTATTCACCCTCTCCGCTTGAATAACATTGATCTTATTATCTTATCTCTTTGGCTTGTTAACTAAATAAAATTATAATCTTATGCTATCCACTTTTCGACTAGCTTCTAAATGCAACCTTAGCTTGCAAAGAACCTCTATGCTCCTTAGATTAATTAAAAAATTTTAAACTACACATATGATTACTCGCACAAAGGCCCTCCTAATGAAAAAGATGCATGCCACACTTTGGGATTGACCCAAAAAAGATCTTCAATAGGCCGATCAATATGGTCAATAAGAAAGAGGGGGGTGAAGAGACTTTTTCTTTGGTCCGCTTAAGGCTCTATTTTCTACTATTATCTAGTGCTTTAATACAAACATTTAGGGAGTAGACCTTGTTTAACTTTCATGAGTTAGGATGGTGCTCTGTCTTATGAGAAGAAAAAAAATTCATGAGTTTGGTAAAGCTAATTTATATGAGGCATGTTTGGATGCAATCATACATCCACAAAAGATTTATGCAAAGAGCATATAAATTTCATGATGTTCTTATAAAGCATATCTATCAACATGTAATTCATTTTAGCTCAAGCGGTCAGCATCTCTTTCACTCAAAGAAAATCATTTTCATAGTTTTTTTAAAAAGCATCAATTTCAAATTATTGTAGCTACAATATTTTTGTAGGTGCTTGCCATACAATATGCATTATAGATATTTTAAAGTATTTGAGTTGGATAGTGCATGGAGAAGTTGGACTAGCCATATTTATATCTATCCTTAAAAATTATTTATTGAATTAATATTTTTTTTAAAAAAAGCTAATTGATGCACCATTAAATTTATATATTATTGTTATATACCATCTCCAACAAGTCTAACTTGAAAGATTACCAGAGTGCATATCCATGAGAAAAGTGATATATATTTATGGACCTAACAATAATATTCTCTAAACTTTTAAAAAAAATTAATTATTTTTGAATAAGCAATTCTCTAAAAAAAAAATTTTAATACAAATACTCAAGAACTATTAAATAAATCAAAAATTCATAATAAATTATTGATGGCTTACCAATAAATCTTTATAAATTACAGATTAAAGATGTACATCTTTGTTATTAATGTTACTTATTTATTATTTATTATTATTTATCTCTATCAAACTTTTTTTCATGTTAACATCTTAATAATATTATATCTTATTTTAACTTAAAATTTAATTTAAAATTTTATAAAATTGTTCTAATGATTTTATCTGAATTCCAATTTTTCTGCCTAGCCCTTACCTCATCATTTGATCCTCTCTCTCTCTCTATCTCCCAAAATAATAATAATTAAAATAATTATTATAAAATAATAATTAAAATGATACGTACATTAAAATAATAATAATTATTATAAATGTACATTATCTTCCAAAGGCGATGGTAGTCCTAATAAATTCTATTTGGTGCACGGGTGGATTGCTATATGGGTCCAGAAGACAAAAAGGTTTGTTATGGAGTTCGTTAAGACGTCCTCTCAGCGCACCGGTCCAAACCCATAATTCTATCTATAGATGGTGGCGGCTGCATGATCTCCCACCCACGGCTGAGATCTTCTACATTCACGAAATCAATTGGTTTCGTATTAAATCAGCCGTCTGATCAACGGTACTTGATCAACATAAATAGGTTCCTGAACGCGAGACTCGCACGTTAAGACGAGAGCAAGCGGCGATGGAATCGACGGCCCGGCGTGACGATCGAAGATGTGACCGTCCACTGACGGACGTTATGGGCTCGCGCTGACGGCAATTGACGGTATGTCCGGCATGCATACATGATGCATGCGATGGCATGCATGATAATGGATGCGGTTCATGGCATGGGGAACCGTGACAGGGGCATCTACGGTTGGGGTTTCACTGGCGCTGGAGAAGCTTTTTCCAGAATGACGAAATTACCCTTCTTGATGTGACCATCCTACCCTTAAGCTGGGGCTATCTGATTTCTAGTTACGAGGTCGTTGTGTTCGGAACCAATTAACTGACCTGAATAAATTAACTAATCTCTACTATTACAATAAAAATAAGAAAAAAACTTAGAGCTCGATATAAATTATCTTACATGATTAATTTTTAAAAATGTTTAAGGGATGGAAGAGTTGGAAGTTAAACATGCTTCTCTGTGTCCAATTGGAAAAGAAAAAGTAGAAGATAGGAACTTATGTCCCCAGATTTTATGTCTTGACCCAGGAAGACAACAAATCTCATGTCTCTAATGTATGTGGATAAGTTGAGAGATATTAACTAAACAATATACCATAAAAGTCTAAGTTGATAGAATAAGATCAACAATATATATCAAGCCCAGACCATGCATGTAAAGATGGCAATTGGATCGGATCTAATTGGATATGATTCGGATCAATACGGATTGGATCAAAAAATCATCAACCCAAATTCAACCTATTTATTAAATAAATCAAAAATTCAGATCTGAATCCAAACTGTTTATTAAATAAGTAACTCGATTCGATCCGTTTAATCAATTTATTAAATAGATCAAGTTAGATTAAATAAGTTTTTAACGGATTAAATAGATTAAAGAAGTTAAATAGGTCGGGTTAAACTGATCAAAAATAGGTTAAGCAAATTTTAAATAGGTTAAATATGTCTTAAATAGGTTCAACAAGTTAAATAGGTTATCTAACTCAATCCGATCTAAATATTAAATAGGTTAAATAAATAAAATATCTAAATTCCAAATCCATCCTAAATATTAAATAGATTAAACGAGATTATCTATTTATGATCCAATCTATTTAGCCTAAATCTAAATCTTCTTATGAAAGATTGAATGCAGGTCGGATCATATTTTGCCAGCCTTACATGCATATAAAGGGATAATTGAGTTAAAGACAGACAATACTTTGATAGGATAGCAGGGAATTGGGTACAATACTCTAATAACCAACCAATTGATGCTAAAAGTTTAAGAATACTCTAATAACCAACCAACTGATGCTAAAAGTTTAAGCTGATAGGAAAAGGACCAATGGTAAATATTATGTAGCAAAAAACATCTTACAAAATGCCAACAAGAATATTGTTAGTGCAAAAGGCTATTTTTCACAAAACTCTATTGCTTGTTCTTTAGTGTATAAATATCATGAAAAAGTTGATCAACTTTTCTATTGACTTAGCTTTTATAACAACCTAAAATCTCACCAAAAAAAAGCTAGCTAAAGAAGATATTATTTTAATTTATTGGTCCTATATATATATCCAAAATTTTTCTCAATAAATAAGAAAACTAAATATATGTTGCAGAGGTTGTAATATACTTCCTCATTTAAGTCCAACATTCTCCAAAGCTAAAAGTCCAAATATATGCAAATATATTCATAAATAAAACAATTGATTTGTGATCAACCTCAATCATGAACTCATGTTGCAATGTCTCCTAGTTCATATGGGCTTCAGATTGAATCGGCTTTGATATCATTTATAACAACTTAGGGCATCATTTTAAAAAGAAACTAACTAGAAGATATTATTTAAATTTTTTAGTTCTATGTGGATGTGTATTTAATTAATCCCATATTAGTTATTTGCTGAGAAGATCCTTGATACTTATATAAGATTAAGAAACTTAAATATATAATACATTCTGACTAGTCTATTTTTAGATAAAATCCTTAGTTGTTACAAATGATATCACAGCCAACTCGGCCCATAGACCATGTCGACTGGGAGATATTACAGCACAAGTTCATTAAGACTTACTACAAATCAACTATGGTGTTTATGAATAAATTTACATATATTTGGATCCTTAATCTGGTGAGGATGCTAAGGATTAAATGGGGGGAATATGTGAAAACCTATATGGATATGTATTTAGCATTACATCGATTATTTACCGAAAAGATCTTATATATTTATATAAGATCAAGAAATTCAAATAATACATTCTTGATAGCTTTTTTGTATAAGGTTCTAGATTGTTATACCTATGTCCTAGCCCTTAAACTTAGCTACATAATCAAACCCTTTTCTAAAACTTTAATTAATAGAATTTAGCTACCTAGCATTTATACCAATTCTTAGATCTAGGTCTATCCTATTTAATGTCAAATCCTAACCCTCAAAACCCTCATTTTTTTGTATATATCTTATGTTCTCTCCCAAATTTATAGGAAGAAAAGGAAAAAATTAGCAAGTATAAGGGAGCTCTGTTAAGATTTTCGCTTGAAATCCTAGACTTCACTCATTATTTGTGCTTTTTTCTACGTATCTTCATCCAACCTCTAAAAGTCACAGCCATTATTCCTACTTGGCCTCGTGCAAATTGAAAAAAAATACAGAGCATCAGCGAGCATGATGAGCCCCATATCTCTCCTCTCCTCCCTACCCCTAGCTCCCACCTCTTTCTTTTTTTTAAAAAAAATACTCTTTATTTTATTTTACATGAAATTCTAGTCTAGAGATTGAAGGTATATTTAACTCAAGTACCTCTTTCAAAGAAGGGTGGTGGGATGCATTGCATCCTAAATCCTTCCACACCACTAATCTAGACCCAATTACAAGCTATTATCCCCTCAGGTTATTAGCTTACCTCATGCTAGGTGGCAATTTCACACTTATGGGAGGTAACTCACAAAGGAAAAATATTAACCTAACCCTAACCCAACCTGAGATTTGTTGGTTTTGGAGGGAAGATGAAAACTTAAAATTTTCTTCAACTTTCTCCAACTTTTTCCTCTAGCCTTTGTAATGTTTAGTCCCATATTAAAAAAAAAAATAAATAGAAAAAAGATTTATATAGAAGATCCTTTTCTTGGGCCTATGAACATGCACGCGCATGCGGCCTGGCCTAGCTCGGCTCGCATGGGATCACTCCACGTATGCATCATGGTGGGGCCTATAGTTTACTTCTTTGATTTTTTATTTTTTTTGTTTGGTCTTTTCCATTGAATTTCTGAATATTGTGCCCATTTTTTTCTACCCATTGAGGCTAGTTATGGTGTTTCCACTTGTTAAGATAGATGATTATGAGATTAATGTTGGACTAGCCATTTGGGCTAGTTCGTAGGCCTATAAATGGGCCTATGCCAGTGGAAAAAATAATTCGCACTCTGCTCCCTTCTCTCTATTATTCTCTCATTCTCTAGAGACCTCTTTTTTAAAGTTTCTTTTTTTTGATCTTTCATCTGCTGGGTCGAAGTTCTATCTTCCTCTCCATGATTGTGCCTGCAGGGAAGAATTTTCTATTGTATCTTGGGGCAGATTACTCGAGTCAGATCTATCATGAGAGTAGAAAATTATCTTAGAATAGTGCTCTGCACGCCTCCGATCTGTAAGCTAGGATAATTTTAATGTTAATTCTCTACTCATATTAGATTAATTTAATATTAATTTTTTTATATTTATTTATTAGTTTAATTAGATTGCAGTCAATTCTCGTGGGATATAATGTTTCTAACATCTAAGGCAAGTTCCATTTCGATTGTAGTTTAATTGCTAACAATCCATCAAGTTTCTTAGAATAATAATTATTTCATCAATAAAATTTTGCATAGGTAGATCTGTTGATTCACATATTCTACAACTACTCTATTTTAATTAATTTTTTTCTAAAAAGAAACTTAAAGCAGAATATTAGTTCTATTTTGTATTTAATTTATTTTTTATCAAAAAAGAAAAGGTCTTGTATAATCAATCATGTCTATTTCATCTAGTATAGTTAGTATTTACTTTTCTATTAATTGCATATAATCAGCCTTGTTAGTAATAGTGTAGTATTTATTTCATCTAGAATAACTAGTGTTTATTCTTTTTGTTAATAGCATATAATTAGTTCTATTAATATAAGTGTAATATTTATTTTTCTACTGATAGCCTACTAAAACTTAATATTAGTTTTGTTTATTAAGTTTATACTTATTAGTTATGTTCTGTATTAAATTTATTTTCTATCAATGATATAAAAAAAATGGTCATAATTCTTATAAATAAATCTATGATATGAAATTATTAAAATATTTTTATCAATATTTTTTGCAGCTCTCTTCTATTATAGTCTTGTTCCTTAGATTTATCTTTAGATACTTTTTCATAGGTTCTGAAGATTCTTCTAGTCTCAAACATGATAGGTTCAATGAAAATGATTTTCTTAGATGGCAAGAACAATTTGAAGCTTGGTTGATATACTTATGTTTGCTATCTGCTCTAAGAAAACACTATTTTTTAATTAATCCTCCTTTTGCAATGACTCTCAAGCTTCTGAAGAAATTAATTATCACTATAGATTTAGAATTTTATGTTACCTATATGATGAATTATATAAAACTTATATAAAATATAAGACCTTTAATGATCTTTGGCAAGCTTTAAAAGAAACCTATATCTAAAACAATGAGGGGGCTATAAGATTCACTATTTCTGATTTTTACAATTTTAAATAGTGGATAACATACCCATCAATAATCAAATTCATTAAATTCAGAACTTAGTCTAAAAGATTCATAGAAGGGGTTCTACTCTAGATGAAAACTATCAAGAATCATTCTTGATAGACAAGCTTCCATCCTCTTAATTTCAATTTTTTCGTGATCTTAAAAGATTACATTCTTCCCTCAATCTGAGGTCTATTCTTCAATCTATTAGGATAGAAGATCAATGTAGAATTAGAAAAATTAAGAAAAATCAAGAAAACCAACTTAAAATCAAGATTAATTTGATTGAATCTCAAAATCCAAATTCAAATCTTTTAGGTCAAAATTATAAAGGTCAAGACCCAAACTTAAAACTTGAAGAAAAGAATTTCAAAAGAAAGGGTAAAGCTAGGTTTCAAAATCATAAGTCTAGGTCTAACAATCAATTCCAAATATCTAAGAAACAAGGTGGTGAGAGATTCTGCTTTATCTGTGGTCGAGATAATTATCTAGTATCTCAATATTTTTATCGAAAAAAGCAGAAAGTTATCTATAAAAAGAAGAATATGAAGAATCAAAAGCAACCTAAACCTCAGGTCAATATGATAGAAGGAGAACCATCTTCTTTTAAGTCAGTCTCTTTTACTTCATTTGTTAATTTAATCTATTTAGATTCAGAGTGATGGTTAGATACTAGAGCTAATATTTATGTTTATTCTAATAGGTCTTGTTTTTTCTATATTAGGGATCAAGTGGAGGAAGTGTAATATTGGATAACGGGACAACTATCAATATTAATTCTTGGGAGTGGATACTTTAGAAAAAACTTTAACTCTTTGAAATGTGCAGCATATACCCACTATTAGAAGAAATTTATTTAAGTGGTTCCCTACTTGTCCAATTAAGTTTTAAGGTTGTTTTAGAATCCAATAAAGTTATTAATTTTAAGGAAGATGTATTTATTGAAAAGGGCTTTATGTCTGAAAGGTTGTTCAAGTTAAGTGTATTTTCTTCTTTCAAAATTAATAAAAGTTTTGTTAATTCTTCTTCATCTCTTATGTTAAATTCTGAATCTTATGAAATATGGCATGGAAAACTAGATCATATCAAATTTAGATCAATCAATAGAATGTCTTGTCTTAATCTAATTCTAAAATTCAAAATTGATCAAAATTCAAAATGTGAAGTTTGTGTTCAGGTTAAATAATCTAGAAAACCTTTCAAGCCTGTAACTTTCAGAGATACTCAAATTCTTAAACTTATTTATAGTGATGTATATGATTCTAATAGAGGATCAACTCATGGAGGTACTCATTATTTTGTAATTTTTATTAACGACTTCTCCAAGTTTTGCTATACCTATCTTTTAAAGACCAAAGATGAATTAGTCTTAAACAAGTTTAAGGTTTATAAAGTAGAAGTTAAAAACCAACTTGAAAAAAGAATTAAAATCTTAAGGTCTGATTGAGGAGGTGAATATACTTCAAATGAATTGATCCTATTCTATAAAGAAAATGGGATAATTCATAAAGTCATGACTCCTTATTCTCCTTAATTAAATGGCATGGCTGTGCAAAAGAATCGAACTCTACTTGATATGGTCAGTGCCATGATCATAAGTTTTAATGTACCTTAGAACTTATGGAGAGGGGCTCTTCTATCAACCTGCTATATTCTAAATAAAGTCCCACCTAAGGATAGTGAGAAGATACCCTTTGAACTTTAGAAAGGATATCCTTCTAGGCTTAGTTACTTCCGAGTTTGGGAATACTTGGCTAAAGATAGAATTTCTAAACCAAAAAAAGATAAAATAGGATCCAAAATTATTGATGTTGTTTTTGTTGGCTACTCTTTAGATTGTAATATCTATAGATTTCTTATTATCAACTTTGAAATACCTTCAATATTAAACAATATCATCGATGAATCTAGAGATGCAATCTTTTTTGAAAATATCTTTTCTTTAAACTCAAGTTTCTAGATCTATCTGTGGTTAACCATCTTCTTCAGATTCATCATCACTATTATCATTTATTCCTATTCCAATAGAATTAACTTCTGAACCTAAGCTTAGGAGAAGCAAGAGAACTAAGATTGAAAATTTTTTTAGTGATGGCTTCTTTACTTTTTTGATAGAAGATACCCCTTCATTTTTTAAAGAAGCCACGAATTCTCCTAATGCTCCATTTTGGAAGGAGGCAATAAACGATGAAATTGAATCTATTATTAAAAACAACATTTAGATCCTTACTGATTTGCTTTCTGGAAACAAACCTTTAGGATGCAAATGGATCTTCAAAAAAAAATGAGGACTGATGGTATAATTGAAAACTATAAAGCTAGACTTGTTGCTCGGGGTTTTGGTCAAAAAGCTGGTATTAATTTTTTCAATACATGTTTGCCTGTAGCTCACATTACTACTATCCAAGTCCTGCTTGCTTTAGCTTCCATCCATAGACTTATTGTTCATCAAATGGATGTTAAGATTGCCTTTTTACATAGAGATCTTAAAGATTTACATACAATAGCCTGGGAGTTTTTCTATGCCAAGCCAGGAGCATAAAGTTCGTAGACTTATCCAATCCCTTTATGAGTTGAAGCAAACTCCTAAGCAATGGTATGAAAAATTTGATCAAATAATTTTTTTCTATAAATTTTAAAATAATAAATCAAATAATTATCTTTATTATGAACAAATTGATGATCGATTCTTCATTCTTTGCCTTTATGTTGATGATGTCTTGATTCTTGCTCTAGATATTGACATAATCAATAACATTAAGAACTTTCCATCCCATCATTTTGATATGAAAGATTTAGGTTAAGCTAATATAATTCTTGATATGAAGACATTCGTACTTCTGATTCGATCTATCTATCCCAATCTCACTATACTCAAATGTTATTAATAAATTTGGATATTCTGCTTATACTTTTATATCTACTCCTTATGATCCATCCATCCATCTCTTAAAGAATATAGAAAAATCAGTAAATCAAGAAATATGCTCAAATCATTGATTCATTAATGTATATATCTAATAGAACTAGATCTGATATTGCTTATGTTATTTCTAGACTCGGTAGATATAATAGTAATCCTAGTCTAGTTTATTGGACTATTTTAGAGAGAGTATTTCGATATCTTAAAGTTACTTCAGATTATTCTTTACATTTTGTAGGTTATCTAAATATACTTCAGGGTTATTGGATTTCTAATACATTAGATGTTAAATCAACTTCTGGCTATGTGTTTCTTCTAGAAGAAATTGTTGTTTCTTGGCAATCTTTCAAATAAATTATTTTAGCTAAGAGTACTATGGAAGTTGAATTTGTTATCCTTGATTTTACTTATTCTGAAACTGAATGGCTAAAAGAACTTCTATTTGAAATTTCTTTAGCATCTTCTCCCATTCCCCCATCAGTTTATAGTGATTCAAGAGCTGTAATAGATTTTTGCAAAAAAAACTTATGAATACTAAAATAAATAGATATATTAAACTAAGATAAAAGTCTGTAAAAAAAAAAACTTCAAATAATTTCTTTAAATTATATTGCAATTAATTTTAACCTAGCAAATTACCTTACAAAAAACTTAAATAGGACTAAGATCCTAGAGTCATCGAGGAGGATGAGGCTTAGCCTATAAAGGACCTTCCAGCAATAGGAACCTAATCTTCATGATAGGAGATTCTTTAAAGGAGATTCAATATAGTAATAACAAGTTAATTGATTGGTCAGAGAGCACATATGATTTATTTGATATAGGAGTCATTAAACCCATCCTATGATGATTAGTGCTTCTATATAGTGGTTAGAAAGAGTTTATCTTTGAATGAAATTCAAAAGATATTTCTCAAAATATGATACTATACACATCCCTAAAAGGGCTCATCTATGTGAGAGTATCCATTCTTAACCGTAGCTAGAGATATAGTTAATCTTTAGAAATTCTCATAAAATAATCAAGATACCTGCACATGCACGGCCATTAATGTGCAAACCAGTAACATAAGCTTCTATATTATATATGTAATAGTAGAAATTTGAATCAAAGAAACATAGTTCAAGATCTGATCCTTCAGGTTGATACTATTAACACTAAGTGAAGTCAAGTCTTGAAAGGTACTTTACCTATTGCATAGTATATACATCCAGCAGAAAGTTATTTTATATTATTAATTTTAATTATTTCAAAAATTTTAAATTTTGAGGGAGATTGTTGGTTTTGGAGGAAAGATGAAAACTTAAAATTTCCTCCAACTTTTCCTCCAGCCTTTATGATATTTAGTCCCACATTAGAAAAGAAACAAATGAGAAAAGGGTTTACATAGAAAACCATTTTCTTGGGCCTATGAACACGCACGCACGACCCCACCCAACTCAGCTCACCCACACATGATCGTGCCGCGTCTGCAGCATGGTGGGGCCTATATTTTGCTTCTTCGATTTTTTATTTTTTTATTTAATCTTTTTTCATTGGATTTTCGAACGTTGTGCTCATTTTTTTTTATCTATTAAAATTAGTTAGAGTATTTCTACCGATTAAGATGGATGGTTACGAGATTAACATTGGACTAGCCGTTTGGGCTAGGTTGTAAGCCTATAAATAAGCCTGTGCCAGAGGGGTCTGAGTACAGAAAAAATAATTCGCACTAATCTCGTTCCTTCTCTATGTTATTCTCTCATTCTCTAGAGACCTCTTTTTTAAAGTTTCTTTTCTTTGATTTTTCATCTGCTGGGTTGAAACTCTGTCTTCCTCTCCATGATCGTATCCGTATGGAAGGTCTTCCGATTGTATCTTAAGGCGGATTATTCGAGTTAGATCCCACACGAGAGTCAGAAATCATCTTAGGACAGTGCTTTGCATACCTCTGATATGTAAGCTAGGATAGTTTTAATATTAATTCACTATTTATATTAAATTAATTTAATATTAATTTTATTTTATATTTATTTGTTAATTTAATTAGATTACAGTCGGTTCTCGTGGGATGTAATATTTCTAATAGGATTATGAAGGCCAACATTATTTTAAGCTAAACATGGGTTGGTTAGTCAAGCTGGGTCTGGTTGTGCCTTGTTAATGGGTTAGATTCAGTTAGTTAGGTTGAGGACATTTTTGTTAGATTAAGACTTTAACCATTTATCCGTTATATAGTTTGCCAAGACCAAAAGTTTAACTGTATAATCATATAAAAAAATCTGCATAAAACATAAATATAAATTCAATATGAACTAGATTGGCTATTTATTTTTATATCATGTTGGGTGAGGTAAACTAGGGTTTGGTTGAGTTCTGGTGGATTAGAGGTCAACCATAATCCAACCCTCCATGAGATTATTTTGGGATTCGATCCTAGATTTATGAAACCTCAACATAACCTAACTAAACAATGGGTTTTCACGGGTGGATTCCAATTAAGCCCAATCCAAGTTGCAACTTTGTTTAAGCTAATGTCAAACCAAGCTTGAGTTTCTTAGATCAATTGGCAACCTTATAAGTAGCTTCAGAACCATAACTGAAAGAACTTGTGCTTATATATATGAGAAGCAAGTCCTCCTAATTTTTAATCTACATGAAATTAATAATCAAAGTTTTTTTAAATTTCAACATATTGTATATGATAAGAGTTTGCTTTTATAATATTCAAAAATATAATATTTTTATTGTAGTATTAGCATAATGTAGTTAAACAGTTGAAGGATTCACTTCCTTCAATAAGTTCAAATTAGATCTCTTGGAGGAAAATTAAGGCAATAATAAAATTTTTTTAGTCTTCCCTTTTGCTTTCATACCATCTATTTATACCAGTGAGGTCCACTTCTCGAAATTTAGATTGAATTTCTCTTCCATTCCAAAATATATTCTAGAATAAGAAAAAAATTATATTTGAGTAAAACTCATTTTAGAGTTAGACCTCAAATTCTACATGAACTTTATATGTTGAATAATTTCTCCTAGATTATAATATATGCCCAATTAAAGTGTTATAAAAAAGGAAAGTTTTACTTTGTCTAGCTTGTTAGTAATCAAGTCTTGGTAATGCTCCCAGACTTTGTTAAGACCTATCCAAATTGGCCAAATTAATCTAAATAAATTCACTATTTCTCTTAAAGTAAAAGGTCTATCTATAAGGACTCATTTGCTTTCCGAGAAGAACCTTTTTCCTATGAAATCATTTTCTAAGAATATAATTTGAGCTTGGCTTATTTCAAAATAGCTTATATTTGGTTGAACACCTATTTTTCTAAAAAAATTATATAAAATATCTACTATATTCTTAATGGATATAAGATCTTATCTTTTTACTCCTAAACTTGATATATATAATAAAATTATTAATATAGATATAATATAATATTTATATTAATATAAATATTATATTATATAATATTAAAAATATATCATTATTCAATTATTCCATTTTAACCATCTATTAATATTTTATAGAATTTCAACCATAGATTTTAAAAAAATATTTTTGAAAAAAAAAAGGACTATCAATTTTCATCTTATGGCAAGTCTCAAAATCTATTCCTCATGAGTTTTCACTTCTCATCAAACATTAAAATTATCTTTCTATGGAAAGAATTTTTTTAATTATTTTTTCTCTTAAAATGATTCTTCTCTACTTTTTAGAAATTATATTTTCTCTCTATCATTTTCCATAAACCAAATGAGCCCTAAAAGATATATTTAACTATAATAATAAATTACAAAATGGTGCTCCTCTGTAAAGAAAAAAGCCTAGTCACATAGATTTGTCTCATTAAAATGGTAGAAATGAAATACAAAATAAGACATGTAAAACAAGACATGAAAAAAAGGATGAGAGATCAAATGATGGTTATTGGATCGCATGAGAGAAAAAACTTAAAAAATAAAGAAGAAAGAGGAAAAACACGTGTAACATTCAAGAACATGCGAAAGTCTCTAGAATCTTAACATAACGAAGCTTCTGGAAAGCTCACTGCAAGTCTCTTATAACTGTTTAATGAAATCTCCATGCAATTGTTAATTATTTGATAGAAATAATAATTATTATTTTCAATTTAATTTTTTTTAAATAAAATAGTGCTTTCCAAAATTCATAAAAAGAGTTCCCCCTGAAATAATTTGTGCTCTACAAATATAACAATTTTAGTAAATGAATAATGATGTTGACGCTTGTACCATTATCTATATTATTGTTCATTATTTTTGATATAATATCGTAGCAGTTGCCATCTTAATAGTTATTATTTTAATATAAAATAATATCAAATTACATATCATGAGATAAATCATGACCCTATATTATAACTATTGGTAACAATTTCAATAGGTGTCCAGTAACATGGTGTAACGATGTTCTTGAAACCTTCTCCAACGAACAGGGTAGAAAAACGTCCATGCAACGCCGATTTCTTTGTTTTCCAGAGATTGCGTCACTTGAAGAGCAGTTCTATTTAATGGATGGTCGAGATTTACGGACCGTGACAAGGAAGTCTTTTGACTCGAGGAAACCTGGACCACTACATATTCAGACAAAGAGCAACGCGTGGCAACAATAACGTCTCAAATCCCGCGCTTCCTTTCACTGCCAGGTGAGACATGGATAACAAAGTCACCGCGCTCGAGCTTGCTGGCTTGGCGGCTCCTCCGGTGGCGAAGCTGCGGAGCCCGTCGGTGACGGAAACCATACGTTCACCGCGAGAATCTGGAGAGGGGCGCGTGAGGCCCCTGTACCCTTTCGCTCCTGAGAATTCAAAGGGACGTAATTCCGAGGGAAGTACGAGGATATTTTGGGCTAGAGAAAAGATACGGTGGACCCCGCTATCCAGTGGGCGGTGACGCGGATAAGTCGATCATGGATGGTAACGACGATGGGGATGACATGATGCCAGAGAGAATGAGAAGTAGAGGATTTTGACTCCCTTTGCAGCAGAGGAGAGAGAATAAGGATGGCGAACGAGGGAAGCCTTTGATATTTGTACTCATTGCTCGGCTAGTGTAACCGGCAACCACCGGTGGCTCGAGAGAGTATTACAGGTTTCACTTGAAACTCCAAAACAGATGCTGTATCATGATAAGCTCCCTCGTTTTTTTTTTTTTTTTTCTTTTTTCTTTTTTCTTTTTTTAACTTCTAGTAACTTCATTACTCGGAGAGACTAGAGATCATCGTTCGCTTGTTGCCACGACCACCATTCTCTACCATAATTAGATAGGTCAGCTATGGATGGGGTTATTGATAAATCCTATGGTTGTTGATTAGATGGTGCAGGGAGATTAACAAATCTAAGCAACCTTGAGATGGGGAAAAAAAGACAAAAATCATCGAGAAAGTTTTTATTCTAAAACTAAGGCATGAATCAGATCACTAGAATATTTGCTATAATAGTATTTTTATTACCTCAGATGATATGACCATGTTGGAACAGAAAACACAATGCTGTTGTATTAAGGTCTTAAAAATTTTTGTAACATCTCGTGCTTTATAATTCTTTTTTCTTTTTCTTTTTTTTTTTTGAGTAGTATCTATAGTTCAAACATTTTGCCATGATAATATGGATTAAAACCAACATTTGTCAGTTAAAGAAACTTAATGGCAAATTTGTTCTTCCTAAACATTCGTCCAGTCCTCTTTAATCCCTCTCTTTGGTAATTTGATAAAATAGTTAGCCTATGCATGGAAAACCTTTCTCTATGAAAAAATTGATGAAAAATGGAATAAATCTTTAAAGTGGAAAATGGTGTAATGTATTGTCATTTTCAGTCGCATTCAATAAGACAATTAGTTTATACTTTTTTGATATATATCTTAACATCAATATAATAACAAAAAAAATCAATAAATCAACATAACATACATGGCCTCATGATGTTATGCCTGTCTACAGTTTTTGTGTACCTTTTTTTTTTTTTTTACGCGTTGTCTTGGCAATAGATTGTGAAAAGATACTTTTATGGCCAAAAAACTAATACTAAATAAAATTATATTTTATTTAATCATACTTGATCATGTTGGTACATAAAAATAATATATTTAAAAGTGGCTATAGTTAATAGATTACATAATTTTGCATGAGAAATTTTGAGCCATACTTGATATTAAAAAAAAATAAATAATATTAAATGTATAATGAAAAAAAATAAATTATTAAAAATTCTATAAAATAACTGATTCACTTAGAGTTCTTATATTATAGATTGCGTTTTCTATGAACCATGTATAAGGTCATGTGTTTGGTTGATCATAAACCTTTTTTTTGAGGGGGATAAAAAAAGAGGTGAGAAGGGGCCACCGGCGTAGCAACCCCCTCTGGGCATGACCATGAGGGCCCCCATCTCGCTAAGTGCATATTCGATTTGGGAAGCGACTACACCTAAGAGAAAATCTTGGGTCAGGTAAGTACGTCATCCTCAGTACTATCGAGCTGCTAGGGGATCAGAAACCACTTTCAATCCTCATGCCCAGGCTGCCAATAATAATCACCGTGGGTCATTTTATTTGGCATTTATTCAGAATTGAACTTATATCATTTGGATTGAAGTAAAAGTCCGTTTCCATTAGGCTACCACTTCGATGGTTCATAAATCATTCATTTAACTTACTATAATATACATCTTTACATTGGAAATATATCATCAAAGAAAAAACATAAGATTTATTTTATTTATCAATAAATATAATAACACAAACATATACTTCTAGGGCATGTGTCAAGATTAATGTTATTCCTATATTTCAAATATTATCCATGAGTAAATATTTTGTAGTAGACTCGTTGGACTGTATATCTCTTTCATGTACATCCAAATAATAGATAGAAATATACTCTAAAATATCTTGGAGCTATAAAAATAACTATTGAATTATTGGCACCACATAAAAAATATTCCCCATAGAATAGTCATTAATATGAATAATAGGAACTTTGTTATAACTACTTTTGTAGATTCATTATACTTTATGGATAAAAGAATATATAGAGTTTGTTAGAAGAATCAGAAAACAAGAGAGAGAGAGAGGGAGAGAAAGAAATTCGTATTTATGTTCAATTGCATTTATTCAGTATATCTCAAGAATGATATATTAATATACGGACCCTATACAAAAAAAAAAAGATTGATATAGAATCACACTAATAAAAAAAAATATTATAGGTTGATATATTGTCATATGATCTCTAAAATTATATAATTATTTAAAATTATATTAACACACCTTTCAAACTCAAAGTTGTGCTATAGACGCCAATTTAAGTTTGGAAACTAGACCATAAATGTACTTAAAAATTGATGTAGCTAATCAAAAGGTGACATAGCAACTTAAAAGTCAGTATAGTAGATTAGAAGCCAACATAGCTACTTAAAAGTTGATATAGTAGATCATGAGCTAATATATCACTTAAAAGCCGATATAGCATATTGATATATCAAGCAAATATAAAAGCACAACATCTAGTATGGTAGATCGGGAGCTAATGTAATAGCTTATAAACTAATAAAATAAATCATGAAGATAATATAGCAAATTGATATGTTTGACAATGCTGATATAGCTAACTGATATGATATAGTGATATATCTAGCAACATGGTTAATTGATGTGATAAACTTGCATCTCTACCAACGTATCTGACTGATGTGATAAACTAATATCTCTGTTGATATGGCTAATTAATATATATAATGATGTGATTGATTGATATAGTTAATTGATATATTTGATGATATAGACTATTGTGTCTAATTAGCGGTTAGAATAGCTTTCACATTGCAGTGATATTGCAAACTAATCCATGTGTCAAGCTTTATGGCTAGATAGATAGTGGTATAATAGGATGTCATGGATGGTCAATGATGATGTGGCTTGTCTATATTGATATAACAAAATAATTTATTGGTTATTATGACTGTTTTATATGATGTGGTGATAAAAAATAATTGTGATAAAGAACGGTGCTTGGAGAGAAGACAATCGAATATTGATAATCTTTGCTAACAAAGCCACCATAGAAGAGAAGGTAAATGCCACAATTGGTGATAGAGGAGCCAGAGATGGCTAATGAATCCATGGAGAAAAATTTACCAAGCAATAATAAGGAGAGACCATCAAAGATTTAAAACTAAGAAGAAAGACAATAGAGAAGAACTATAAATCCATTAGAAAACAAAAGATCTTTAGGTGTTAATCTATTGAGAATAGAAGATTTGCAGATTTACTAGAGAACATGAGATATTTAGGTGTTAATTCTTTTGAAAATATGGAAAGTGATTTTTAATATTTCTAGACATAGCAACGATGGTCATGATAGAGGTACAAGAGATGGTGGCATCATATTAGGTAATCGGTGGCTCTAATACCATATTAGAAGAAGAAAATAAGAAAGGGAGAAAGAAAAGAATTTATTGATAGAATTATATAGATTCTATATAAGAAAAATAATATAGGCTGATATAAAATTATGCTAATAAAGGAAAATATTATGGGCTGACATGAGTTGTCATATAATTTCTAAAATCATGTGAATTTTAAAATCATATGATCATTTAAAATTATAATAATATAGTTGAATATAGTAAAATAATAAATTAAAAGACTGCATTGACATTGTTCTTTGAAAATTTTTGATAAAATTTTAATGGCACTCTTTTTTACATCCAAGAACCGTGCTGTTACGAGAGACTAGGTGCTTATTCATAGTTTGAGAAACTTTTGGGGGTTTCCATGAAAAGCCCGGTAAGCCGCAGGTGTAACCTCCACTTGCAGGTGAAAGGAAAGGGCATACAAAACCTAAACTGGGTGGATGTATCAAAACTTTAATCAAATCTAAAGGAACTTTGACGTCCGCAAGGACTCAACACTCAATCCGAGAGGAGAAGAAAACTGGAGGGGAGCCGAGGTTTTTTTCCTTTTGGTTTTTTAAAAATTCGGATGAGAAAGTAGACCACAGTCGCAGAGGCGAAAGCAATCTTCTTTTTCGAGCTAGAGATCGAAGGGAACCGTAGCCCTAGAATCTGGCGTTCGGTTGAGAGAAAAGAAGAGATCGCCGGAAGAGATCTTTCGATCTACTGAACCGAGGCCTTTTCTGGAGACTCTTAACCGTGTAAGTCGCTTCGATCCTTGGCTTCCAATTGTTCTTCTTTAGGCTTTTGGTTCCATCTCTCCCCCGGTCGTCGTTGGCGACTTCTATACCGTTACTTGCAAGGAATTGGATCCGACCGAGGACCGGATCGTGGGATTCGGCTTGGGGTTTTATGACATAGGTGGCGATCGAGAGATATTTGCGATCGTTTCCGGTGGTGTCCGAATCCGGCGCGGTGTTCTAACTCAGCGAAAAGGGAAAAATCGTTTTTCTGCAGGTTTAGAAGACGAAAGATCGAATCTTGACCTCTTCTGATGGTGCTCTGCTTGCTTGGTTTCCATTTATGGGAAAAAGATAGCATTTTTATCCTTCTTTTTCTTCAGATATTTTAGCATTTTGTCCTATTTTAGGCAAAAGACAGCATTTTTATCTTCCTTATTTCTGATATTTTAGCATTTTGTTCTGTTTTGTTACAGATTTCTAGTTTTATTGGTGGCTGTGGAAAGCAAAAGGAGAAGAAAGAAAAAAGTTCAAAAAGATCGGTTTTTAGGGGCATATGTGAGGTCCTGTTACCTGTCCTTTTGTAAGATTGGATAAAAAAGGGATTCTTGAACACAGGGTGGAATTTATAGGATGTTGCAGACCAGAGCTTATGGCTTGGATTCTTCTTCCCTTTGGTTTTATTCTTTATCTGTCTACAAGTTTGGAAGCAGTCTTTTCTTGCTTTCAAGGGCCCATATAGAGTCTGCAAGGTTTGTTTGCTGTTATTCTTGCTAAATCCATAAGCCCATGTATCAAAAATTTCCTTTTTTCGGTCTATGTAAATCACTAGCTCCTTCCCCTTGAGCAAAAATGGTGCCTTCCGGGCCTCCTACTCCGGTTGGCGGAGCCCAGTCAGTCCCTCAATCTCTTCTGCGGACAAACTCTGGCATGTTGGGGGGGGCCCAGGCTAATTCTATCTCTTCTCAGCAATCCTTCTCTTCCTTGGTCTCTCCCCGAAACCAATTTAACAACAACAGCAACAATATGAGTTTGCTGGGTAACATCTCCAGTGTGTCGTCCCTCCTTAATCACTCATTTGCAAACGGAGGGCCTGTGTCTGGTGGTGGGCTCTCCAATCCTCCGGTGAATCTCCAACAGCGAGGTGGTGTTGGAGGTGCAGTTGATATGCTAGGCTCGGCCGAGCCTGATCCTCTCTCCTTCACCTCTTCATCCGGCCCAGCTCAGGGGCAGCACTTCCAAAATCCTCCTGGAAACCAACTTGTGTCAGGTCAATCACAACCTCAGCAGTTTGAGGGGATACAGAACTTCCAGCAACAATTTTCAATGCCTCACAACCAGCAGCAAACACAGCTTAGGGGAGGATTGGGCAACATGGGCAGCATGGGTCCTGTCAAGTTGGAGCCTCAGATGGGTCCTGTCAAGTTGGAGCCACAGATGGGTCCTAATAATAATGGTCCGCCACAGCAATTACAATCACTGCGCAGTCTGGGTGCTGTGAAAATGGAACCTCAGCAGCTGCAGTCAATAAGAAACGTAGGCCCTGTTAAATTGGAACGTCAACATTCTGATTCATCATTGTTTCTGCAGCAGCAGCAGCAGCAGCAGCTACTCCCAATGACAAGGCAGCCATCACCGGCTGCAGCTGCTCAGATTAATCTCTTACAGCAGCAGCGGATCTTGCAGCTGCAGCAGCAGCAGCAGCAGCTTTTTAAGACCTTACCTCAGCAAAGAAACCAGTTGCAACAACAGCTTCAACAAAGTCTTTCTTTGAGACCTCAAGTGAAACCCATGTATGAACCTGGAATGTGTGCGCGGCGTTTGACCCATTATATGTGTCATCAACAGCATAGACCAGAAGTAAGCCTCTCTTACTGCTAGTGCATTTGACTATGTTCAATGCAAACCTGGCAGCAGCAGCATTATTTCTTTTACACTCATATTTACTTTTGCCTCATGAAGGATAATAATATTGAGTTCTGGCGAAAATTTGTTAATGAGTTCTTTGCTCCCAATGCCAAGAAGAGGTGGTGTGTTTCTCTCTATGGAAGCGGGCGACAGACCACCGGTGTTTTTCCTCAGGTATGTCTAAATCTGATGAGAAGAATGAGCTAACTGTTTAAATGCATGTGTGGCTTGGGTAATTGATGGGGATATTTGAAATCATCTTTTATTGTTCTTCCCTGATTATGCTTGAGTTGTGGGCTGCCTGCTCAATGTCTTTGCATCATTGCAGTTAAGTGATGGGGGACTTTATATTTGTTTGTTGATGAATCTTTGTTTTTATGAACGTGCTAATGCATGTTTACTTTAATATTTTAGGATGTATGGCACTGTGAGATATGCAACCGTAAACCTGGCCGTGGGTTTGGTATGTACTCACCTGGTTCATGAATTCCTATTGTCCTCATGCATTCTGTTGGTTCAATATGTATTTCAATCTAGTTTTATGCTTATTTCCTTCAAAGCAATGAAGATTCATGATTTTTACTGTTAACCATACTGCATGGAGAGCTGCTTTTTATGTTATTTCATTTTGCTGTTTCTCATCTGTAATTTCAGAAACAACCGTCGAGGTTCTGCCAAGACTATGCCAAATTAAATATGCTAGTGGTATGCTGGAGGAACTTCTATATGTTGACATGCCTCATGAGCATCATAATGCATCAGGCCAGATTGTCCTGGATTATGCTAAAGCAATTCAAGAGAGTGTGTTCGAGCAATTACGCGTGGTGCGTGAAGGTCAGCTGAGGGTTGTTTTCTCCTCTGATCTGAAGGTAAGATATTACTGAAGGAGCTGTCTGTCGCGTGCTAGAAGACATCTTGTTCTGTTGCATCTCTCTAGGAATAGTCTCAGTCATCGTTTATATTTTTTCCCTCATTTTTCTTTCTAGATTTGTTCCTGGGAGTTCTGCGCTAGGCGTCATGAGGAGCTTATTCCTCGGAGATTGTTAATACCCCAGGTATAATTGATGCTTTTATCGCTTAACTATTACCTTTGCTGGCTTCCAGTTCTATTTCAGTTTTTTTTGGCCTGAGATAATTGATGCTTCTGTTCAGGTTAGTCAACTTGGTGCTGCAGTGCAGAGATATCAGAATGCAGCTCAAAATGCATCAGCAGGCTTATCTACCCAAGAGTTGCAAAATACTTGTAATTCGTAAGTTTATCTTTTCTATAGCCTATTGAGCATGTGTGCTTTATGTCGAATTCTTCTCTTTGTGGTTTCAAATTGCCTTAATTTATCTAATCTAATTGTACTTTGAGTATTGTTTTGGTTGCTTTGTACACGCATACATGGAAATGTTCGGAAGTTAAGAACCTTTTTTTGGTGGACTTGGCTTTTTTCAGATATCATGTAATAGCAAATTATGGCAAATTACATTCTGTGCAATTTACCCCAAGCAGATGAACAAGTCTTTTGGCTAAATGTTTTATGCATAAATGTACACATATATGTATATTTATCTGGGAATATGCATATGCATAAAATTATAAATATTATCAAGCTGGAACACATAATGTGGTTGGAGGGTCGTCTTGATAAATGACAATATGATATGTTAACAATATGTTAGTGTATAATATCTTAATTATTGCAGTACTTTATGTCCAAGTATTTAAATATTCTGTTCTTCATTTATCGTTTAACCTGGAGAGCGTGAAGGTTTTCGATCATGGTATATGAGCAGTTCTTTGGTTATTGGATAATATATTGAAGTATTGTCATTATCATGCATTTTTGTATAAAATTCATACTTGAAACCTTTAAATAACTGGGTAACTCCATGTTATTTTGGATATCCATGCAATCTATGAAATGTTTAGATAATATCATCAACATGCATTTTAGTAATAAAACAAATGCATCCTTGAAATTTTGAACTTATCAAGTGGCATTTTATTTTTTATCCCATCCCCAACCTCCCCCATTCCCCACCCACAAAAAAGAAGAAAAAAGAACGCAAAAAACACACGTACACACAAAATCTCATTAGTATGGATACACGGTTGTTAGGAACAGTGCTAAAACTGCAGAGTAAAACTAAGAAAAAAAAGTTGCCAGGTATAGATTGTTTGTTTGGTAAAATATATTCCTTTATAGTTTGGAATCAAGCTATATCAATCAGATATTGAAAGAACATACCTCTTTGTAGATTCCTTTCATGGTTTGGCAGCAAGGTACTTTGGAAGAAAAATGCCAGTTGGAAAAGGGGGAGCGTTTTGGAGGCATAAAAGACATGCATATATATATGGCATATGTATGTCAAGATCAAAATTTGTATGGTACTTGTGCTGGTTAAGGCGTTGGCATGGTAATGTGCCTGTGCACACCAGCACAGGAAGATAAGAAGCCTATGAAAGGATTGGAAATAGGCAATTATAGTTTATTAATTGATCTTTGGAAATCCAAGACCACGATGTATCATAAATATATAATATGCTCATTATCGTCTGACATGTCTCCATTGACATTTTCCAATAACTTGTCATACAAACATGCTCGATGTAACCTTTTTTGCTTGTTGGCAGGAAATGCACATTGGAGGTGTTATAGTCTAAAGCTTGATAGCATAGGAAGCTCATGCACTGGTAATTAGGAAGGTTATATGCTGTAGATTAGCTAAAAATAACATGAACCATACAGATTTTGTTTTATCTAATTCTTCTTTAAGTTGCCAACATTGTTTTAAAAAATGGAATAGGCAACACCTAGGTGCTTTCCTTAGATGTGTTTCTCACCTGGTTCCCCAGCATGGCATGACTTGGATGCCTTGGACGGTTTCTGTGTAGCCTCCTTCACTGGTTGGGTCTGGTTATGGATGTTGTTGATGCAGAATCTGATCGTCGTCGGAATCCGCTGGAGTGGAGGCCGATGAGGTCGCCGCCGAGGACCTGCAAAATAAAGTTCTGTCCGGAGCCGGTGGGGGGTGGCTCCGGTAGGACCCTCCGACGATCAAGTCAGCTTCAGTCAACAGGAATGGAGTGCTCGGTAGAGTTTTCAGGAAGAGAAAAGGGTTTTCAGAACCTGGCCTAAGTGTATCCGGAAGGTCTTTTTTATAGAGGGAGCTTGTTGTAACCGTCTTGATTAATGATTGTCGTAACTATCCTGATCAATACCGATCGTTATTGTCGATCGTTATTGACTCGATAAATGCCGATCGTTATTATCGTGTAACCGTAGCGGGATCGCCTGCCGGAATCCATCATAAGAAGTTCGGCTTTCATGGAAGTTCGGCCATTGAGAAGCCCGTCCGCTGAAGAAGTCCGCAAGGAGTCTGGCTTCCGTAGAAGCTCGGCTGCTGGAGGAGTTCGCAGGGAGTCCGGCTTTCGTAGAAGCTCGGCCGCTGGAGAAGTTCGGTCGAGGGACTATTGCTGTGGAATTTAGCCGACTGAAGGGTTGACCACTTGAAGAGTTCGGCCGCTGGGAGTTCGAAGGAGCTCGGCCGCTTTAGCAGTTCGGTCGGCTGTAATAGTTCGGCCAAGACCCATCCGCCGAAGTTCTTTCGTGGCTACTGGTCGTATCAAGCTGGGCACCGAACTTGACTTCGGCAGGAGCGGGGTTTATCCCCAATACTAGCCCCCCTACTTTCGAGTTCGAAACTCGAAGGAAGGGAGTGCAGACAAGGCGACTGTCGAAGTCTTTTTTCGGGCCTCGTGCTGGTCCATGTCGAAGCTCGAGGGAGATTTCATCTCCGGCTAAAGTTGATGCTGAAGTTGAAGCTCTCTAGCCGAGGTTGATACGGTCACTCGGGAGAGATCCTATCTCTCACCGAGGTCGAAGTCGACGCTCTTCAGCCGAGGTCGGCCCAGTCGCTCGGGGGAGACCTTATTTGACCGAGGTTGACAGGGTTGCTCGGGGGAGATCTTATCTCCTTTGGCTGAGGTTGATGCGGGTACTCGCGTTAGGACGAGATCCTCCTGTTCCTAACGGGCTGTGGGGGCACATTCGGACTGTCGTCCATCTCCCCCTGTCTCGTCTAAGGTGAACGAGGCCTTCGACTTTGCTCGCGTTAGGACGAGATCCTCTTGTTCCTAACGGGCTATGGGGGCACATGCGAACCGTCGTCCGAGCCTCTCCCCCTGTCTCGTCCTTTGTGAACGAGGCCTTCGACTTTGCTCGCATTAGGACGAGATCCTCCTGTTCCTAACGGGCTGTGGGGGCACATGCGAACCATCGTCCGAGCCTCTCCTCCCGTCTCGTCCTTTGTGAACGAGGCCTTCGACTTTGCTCGCGTTAGAACGAGGTCCTGTTCCTAACGGGCTGTGGGGGCACATGCGAACCGTCGTCCGAGCCTCTCCCTCCGTCTCGTCCTTTGTGAACGAGGTCTTCGACTTTGCTCGCGTTAGGACGAGGTCCTCCTCCGGTTCCTAACGGGCTGTGGGGGCACATGCGAATCGTCTCGTTCTTTGTGAACGAGGCCTTCGACTTTGCTCGCGTTAGGACGAGGTCCTCCTGTTCCTAACGGGTTGTGGGGGCACATGCGAACCATCGTCCGAGCCTCTCCTCCCGTCTCGTCCTTTGTGAACGAGGCCTTCGATTTTGGTAAGGCCTTATTTTCCGCGATCGATGTTGACTCGGGGGAGACCTCGTCTCCTGCAGTCGAGGTTTAGAGGTCTTTGACCTGCTCGCGTTAGGACGAGGTTCTCCTCCCGTTCCTAACGAGCTACTTTTACTCATTTCTTTCTTGTCGTCCCGTAATTCTTGTGCCAAAAATAAAAAATGCAGAGCAAAGAAATTTTTAAAGAAAGTTTACTGATAATACATCCTTAGATTTTCTGAGTTTCACGGTCGGGGAAGCACTATCCCTCCGAGTTCCTTCAGGCGATAAGTTCCGGATCGGATAACTTCCGTCACCTCATACGGACCTTTCCAGTTTGGGGCGAGCTTTCCTTGACTCTGAGGCTGAGCGACAGCGGCTCGTCGGAGCACTAAGTCCCCCACTCTGAACGTCTTACTTTTAACCCTGGAGTTGTAGTACCGAGCCACCTTCTGTTTATAGGCTGCCATTCGGATGCGGGCTTCCTCCCTCTTTTCTTCCAGAAGATCGAGGTTGATTCTGAGGTCCTGGGGTTGTGCTGCTCATTGAAGCCCACGACTCGTGCAGAAGGGAGCTTAAGCTTAATCGGGATAACTGCCTCAGTACCGAAGGCCAAAGCGAAGGGTGTTTCTCCAGTTGGCACCCTCTGAGTAGTTCGGTATGCCCAGAGGACATGGTAGAGTTCGTCCACCCAGGCTCCTTTTGCTCTATCGAGTCTCGCTTTGATTCCTTACAGTAAGGTCTGGTTGGTTATCTTAGCTTCCCCATTGGCCTGCGGGTGAGCCACCGAGGTGAAGTGGTGGGAGATGTTTAGTTCTTTGCAGAATTCGGCGAACCTCGCTCCGGCGAACTGTCGCCCATTGTCGGTTATAAGGGTTCGGGGCAGGCCGAACCGGTAGACTAGTGACTTCCAGACAAAGTCCTGCACCTTGGCCTCGGTAATTTTCGCGAGTGGTTCGGCTTCGACCCACTTGGTGAAGTAGTCGATCGCGACCAGGAAGAACTTCTGCTGCCTAGACGCCGTTGGGAAGGGGCCGAGTATATCCATTCTCCATTGCGCAAACGGCCAGGGTGAACTGAGCGGAGTGAGTTCGAATGCCGATTGCCTCTACACATTGGCGTTCTTCTGACAGCGGTCGCACATCTTTACATATTCCACGGAATCGCGAAATAAAGTCGGCCAGTAGTACCCCTGCCGGAGTAGTTTTTGCGACAGGGACCTGGCTCCTACGTGACTTCCGCAGAGTCCTTCGTGCACATCCCATAGAGCGAGGTCGGCTTCTGAAGGTGGAGACATCTCAGCAACGGGAGGGAGTACGATCTCTTATACAATCTGCCTTCGTATAAGACGTAGCTAGAGGCCTGATTCCTGAGCTTCCGATCTTCTTTTCGGTCGCGGGGAAGACCCCCTCTTGAAGGTAGGCGATCAACGAGTCAATCCAGCTGGGCTTGAATTTCGTCTGCAGGATGGCCTGAGATTCCTCCGTGGTCGGGCACTTCAAAATTTTCAAAAACACTTCTTTGGGTAGTTCGGCAGGCATTGAAGCGGCCAACTTGGAAAGAAGATCGGCTCTTGCATTTTCCGCCCTCGGGATGTACTGAATGCCGAAACTGTCGAAGGTCGGGATCAAATTCTTCACTTTCCCGAGGTACCTCACCATGCTTTCCTCCCGTGCCTCGTAGCCGCCGCCGACTTGACCAACCACCAGCTGGGAATCGCTGTAGACTTGAAGCCGATCTATTTTTAATTTTCTTGCTATCTTTAATCCGGCGATCAGCGCTTCATACTCGGCCCCATTGTTGGTCGCGGGGAATTCGAGATGCAGCGCATACTCTGCTACAACTCCTTCGGGGCTAATCAAGACCAGCCCCGCACCAGCTCCGGCAGAGTTGGACGAACCATCCACGTGCAGAACCCAGGAATCTTCAGGGAGGTCAACGCTCTCTTCGGGGAGGATCGGTCGCGACAGCTCGGCTTCGTCGAAGTTCGGCCTCGCTCTGGTGCTGGTACCGCTCGATTCAAGCTCGGCTTCAACCGGAATGGTGCATTCTAGCACAAAATCCGCAAGTATCTGGGCTTTGATCGACGGCCTGGGTCGGTAGTTGATGTCGAACTCTGTGAGCTCGATTGCCCATTTTGCGATTCTTCCAGAAGCGTCTGCTCGGTGGAGAACTACTTTTATCGGTTGATCCGTAAGGACCGTTATGGTGTGCTCCTGAAAGTAAGGTCGGAGCCTCCTGGCAGCAATTATGAGACAGTAAGCCAGTTTTTCTAACCTAGAGTATTTGGTCTCCGCGTCCCTTAGGACTCGGCTCACGTAGTAGATCGGTCGTTGCGTCTTTGCATCTTTCCTGACGAGGACTGCTGCCAGGGCTACCGAGGAGACAGCTAGATACAGGAACAATTCTTCTTCAGGTTCAGATTTTGCCAGCAGCGGGGGCGTGCTGAGGTAGTTTTTAAGCTCCTTGAATGCTTGTTGGCACTCCACCGTCCAGCAGAAGTCCTTCGATCGTCTGAGAACCTCGAAGAAGGGCATGCATCGTTCAGCCGACCTTGAGACGAAGCGATTTAGAGACGCCACCTTCCCGGTCAGGCGCTGAACTTTCTTGATCGTCTTTGGAGTGGTCATTTTCTGAATGGCTCGGATTTTCTGGGGGTTTGCCTCGATTTTGCGTCTCGACACCATGAACCCAAGAAATTTTTTGGAGGTTACGCCAAAGGCACATTTGGTTGGGTTCAGCTTCATCTTGTGCTTTTTGAGTGCACCGAAGGTTTCTTCAAGGTCGGCCAGGTGGTCTGCTGAAGCTCGGCTTTTGACGAGCATGTCATCTACGTACACCTCCATGTTGTGGCCGATCTGCTCCTTGAAGATTTTATTGACCAAACGCTGGTATGTTGCCCCTGCATTCTTGAGTCCAAAAGGCATGACCTTGTAGCAATAAAGACCTTGGTTAGTAATGAAGGCGGTCTTTTCTTCGTCTTCAGGCGCCATGCGTATCTGGTTGTAACTAGAAAAGACGTCCATAAAGGTGAGGAGCTCATGGTCCGAGGTTGCGTCCACCAGCTGGTCGATCCTGGGTAGGGGGTAGCTGTCCTTCGGGCAAGCCTTGTTCAGCTTTTTGAAGTCGACGCACATTCTCCACTTATTATTTGCTTTCTTGACAAGAACCACATTCGAAACCCAGGTCGGATAGTTAACCTCCCGGATGAGTCGGCTTTGAGGAGTTTATCTACTTCTTCGGCGATCGCTTTCTGCCTCTCCGGGGCATGTTGGCGCAACTTTTCTCTTATCGGCCGGTGTTTCGGGTCGACGGTCAGCCGATGTTCCATGACCTCGGTGTCAATCCCCAGCATATCCGCTGGAGTCCAGGCGAAGACGTCCGCGTTTCTTCTGAAAAAAGCGATGAGCTGCTCCTGAACCTCGGCCGCCAAGTTGGAACCGATCTGCACCACATGCTCCAAGTTTTCGTCATTCAAGAGCATAGAAACGAGGTCTTCCACAGGCTCGCCCCGCTCCTCAGTGAGGTCGTCGCGGACGTCCAGTCCGTCAACAAGATAAGGGTCGGGCTGGTCTCCCTTATGCAGGGCGATCGAATAGCAATACCTTGCTAGAGCCTGGTCTCCTCTGACTTCTCCGATCCCGTGATTCATCGGGAACTTCATCTTCAAATAATAGGTTGACACTACCGTCCGGAGTGCATTTAGATCAGGTCGGCCAAGAATCGCGTTATATGCGGATGGGTCCTTACGACTAGGAAGTCGACCCGAGCTTTGGCCAGCTTCGGGTGCTGCCCTGCTGCTACGGTCAATGTTATTATACCTTCGACTGGTACGGTGTTGCCAGCAAATCCTACCAGCGGGGAATTCATCGGCCCCAATTGGTCGTCGGGTAGGGATATTTTTGAGAAGGCATCGTAAAACAACACATCAGCTGAGCTTCCATTATCTATCAGAACGCGGCGTACATCGTAGTCAGCAATATTCAAGGAAACTACAACCGCGTCATTATGTGGAAATTGGATTCCCTGACCATCTACAGGCTCCATGATCCTCCGTCTCTTCACCGATCCTTCGGATCTGCTGGTCTCTCCTTGCTGAGGTCTCCCTAAGATAGTATTGATGATGCCAAGGGGCGGCTGATCTTCTTGCTGGTTTTTCCCACTTGGCGGTAGCGCTCTCGGCTGATCTTCCCTCTCCTCAGGTCGTCTTCGAAGAAATCGTTTTAGTCTGCCTCGTCTGACGAGCTCTTCGATCTCGTCCTGAAGTTGAATACGCTCAATGTCATGACCGTGGTCGCGATGGTAAAGGCAAAACTTGTTGGGGTTGCGCTTGCTAGGATGGGAACGCATTCTCTCTGGTCTTGGAAGTCGTTCCCGGATCTCCATCAGAACTTGAGTCTTCGGGGTGTTAAGGGGGGCGTAGTTGTGAAATCGTCGTCGTCGGGGAGAACTTCGGCGCTGAGGAGAACCTCGGTGTGTCCTTCCGTCAGGGCTTCCCCGCTTCCGAGCTTGAGGAGTTCGGGCTCGCCCGCGACCAGGGGGAGTCCGGGAATGCGGTCGAGCTTCAATCTGTTTCCTTTCTTCGGCGGATCTGCCAAGCTCGCCGATTCGCCGCTTGCCGCCGACTTCGTCGTCCTTAGCCTCGAAGGCCTCCTCTGCCCGGGCATAACTTTCGGCCCGAGCCAGCATGTCGGCAAAGTTCTTGGGATACTTCTTTTCCAGGGAGAACAATAGGTCATTCTTCTGAAGATCGCCTTTGAGAGCGGCCATGGCGACTGACTGGTTCAGGTCCCGGACCTCTAGTGCAGCAGTATTAAATCGGATAATGTAAGCCCGGATGGATTCTCCCTCCTTTTGCCTGATGGCCAATAAGGACTCCGAACCTCGGCGCGGACGCCGGCTACTAACAAAGTGGGCTGCGAATTGTTGACTCATCTGGTCAAACGATAAGATGGTGTTTGGCTTGAGCGCCGAGTACCAGTTCCTAGCGGCTCCTTTAAGGGTAGAGGAGAAAGCTCGGCACAAGATAGCATCTAGTGCGCCATGGAGCAACATCGTTGTCCGGAAGACTTCCAGATGGTCGACCGGATCGGTGGTCCCATCGTAGCTCTCGAACTGTGGGAGCCTGAAGCTCGGCGGGACAGGTTCTTGCATGATTTGCTGCGAAAAAAGAAGGGTCAGTGCATATGTCATTACCGCGTGAAGAGGGAGTGTGATGGAGTTCTTCGATTCGTCGGCTCATTTCTAAGAGCCTTCGATCCAGGAGATCCTCGCGGTCTCTGATCTCTAAGGTCTTCCTGCTGAATGGGTGCAAAGCTTCACCCTGGGATGAGCTGCGGTCCGAACAAGGGCTCTCCTTCCGTTGCCTTCCTCTTCCGGGGATTGGAGGTCGGGTAGCCCATGTCGATTGCCTCTGGACTGGACCACATGGCTCTGGAGAATCCTGCGTCGGTTGAACTGGTACGGTGGCCTGCTGGTGCATGGCCTGCACCGCCTGAACTGCCTCAGTGAGGCCACGAACTTGCTGGACGAGCAGGTTGAACTGCTCAGCGTCTACCGCGGCTACAGACTGAGCCTGGGCCGCCGGGGCTGGAGCGGTAGCGGACGGATCTGAACGGGATCGGGCTGCGGAGGTTGCCGATCATCGGGCTACAGAGTGAGCCTGGGTCGCTGGGGCTGGAGCTGGAGCGGATGGACTCGAACGGGATCGGGCCGCGGAGGCCGCTGATCGCCGGGTGGAGGCTCTCCTAGGGGGTATCTTTTCTTTTTGGAAAGGAATTCGAATAAGGAGGAAGAGAGATTTCTGGAGCACTCTTTTAAGAACAAAGGAACTCCGGCTTCCTTTAAGAGAGAAATCTTTGCCGGTAGCCCTCATTCTAGCGCCAATCTGTTGACGCAGAATCTGATCGTCGTTGGAATCCGTTGGAGTGGAGGCCGATGAGGTCGCCGCCGAGGACCTGCAAAACAAAGTCCTGTCCGGAGCCGGTGGGGGTGGCTCCGGTAGGACCCTCCGACGATCAAGTCAGCTTCAGTCAATAGGAATGGAGTGCTCGGTAGAGTTTTCAGGAAGAGAAAAGGGTTCCAGAACCTGGCCTAAGTGTATCCGGAAGGTCCTTTTTATAGAGGGAGCTTGTTGTAACCGCCTTGATTAATGATTGTCGTAACTGTCCTGATGAATACCGATCGTTATTGCCGATCGTTATTACCGATCGTTATTGACTCGATAAATGCCGATCGTTATTATCGTGTAATCGTAGCGGGATCGCCTGTCGGAATCCATCATAAGAAGTTCGGCTTTCATGGAAGTTCGGCCATTGAGAAGCCCGTCCACTGGAGAAGTCTGCAGGGAGTCCAGCTTCCGTAGAAGCCCGGCTGCTGGAGAAGTCCGCAGGGAGTCCGGCTTCCGTAGAAGCTCGGCCGCTGGAGAAGTTCGGTCGAGGGACTATTGCTGTGGAATTTAGCCGGTTGAAGGGTCGACCACTTGAAGAGTTCGGCCGCTGGGAGTTCGAAGGAGCTCGGCCGCTTTAGCAGTTCGGTCGGCTGTAATAGTTCGGCCAAGATCCATCCGCCGAAGTTCTTTCGTGGCTACTGGCCGCATCAAGCTGGGCGCCGAATTTGACTTCGGCAGGAGCGGGGTTTATCCCCAACAGATGTGGTTGGGTCTGCTTTCTCAGGTCTACAATTCAGTTTTCTGGGTCAGGACCTTGCTCCCTAGCCTCCTTTCATGCCTTTGTAGGGAATGAGGCATTTGAGGGAGTCGTGAAGTCATGTGATAGCTGATGAGATTGAGGGAAATATTGGAAAATTAAGAAGTTAAATTTTCTCTACAAGGCCTAATTTTTTTTCCCATATAGATATTGTACTACGAGAAATTTATAAGCAAAATTTCTTTGGTTTTTTTTTTTTTTAAATTTTCTTTTATTGATTTAATTTCTTTCACTTTCTTATGGACCAAATGATGCCTTAGGATGCAAGATGGTTGTGAGGACTGTTGCTCGACCTGATCTAGATGTTATGAAACCTGATGTTCAAATAATGTGTTGGTATGAGATAACCATAGCCATCAAACCATATTCTATCTATTTGGGGTTGGCCTTTTGAATCTTCATTCACTAAGGAATTCAATTTAGGATGGCCTTTGATGTTATTTTAAACCATTCTTTGTTTCTTTTTTTTTTTTTTTTTTTTTTTTTAAATATTAACTTCCATCCTTGTTGCCCTAGTCCTTCTCCTACTGCATCCTTAAATGCAAATTAAAGCGCCTCTTCTTAATGGACTCTTGTTATAACTTTGTTATAGATGTGTATACCAACATTAGTCAATTCTCCATCATCTTGTCCTTAATTTGTGCAACTCAAATAACTCCTACAATATATTCATTTATTTATGTATCTTTTGTAGTTTAAACACAAATCCTAAGTATTCTCATTTTAGCTACACCCAATTTGTTGTTTTTTTTTAATTCTCTTTATTGCCCAATATTTTCAGCGTAGCAACATTGCAGGCCTTTTTATGACATTCCCATTCAAGTTGCGTGGCTCCTATCCTATTAAATATATCTTCATCAATCTCTCTGTTATATTGTATACCAGAACTTAAATAAGGTATTCTATCACTTTCTTCTGTCTCTTGTCAGTCAGTCTTAATAGGAACCTCATCTGTCTCTATTTTTACTAAAATTGCATTATGTATGCTTTGTCTTTAGCCTGCCGATTTTTATGCCCTTATTCTTGATAATTTTCTTTTATAACTTCGATTGAGCATTTAGTCTACTAATTTTCTCATTAACCAATATTATGTCATCTATGAATAGCATTCATGATGGTACATCTTCCTAGAAATATGGATCTTGCAAAACTAGAGTTAACCTGATTGGCCCTGAACAGATCTAATTAGACTTTGTGAAAACAAGTTCAAGAAATTATATTTGGCCCATCAAATGTAAACTCAATTCAGACATGATTCAGAAAAGGAGACCAGACCCACCAAATTTTATGTTGGATGTAGGCCTAAATCTTATACCTATGATGGTTTCAGGTTGGATTTCAGATAAGCTGGACCTGAAACTGACCTGACCACTTGCACGGCTAGCTGCACTCTGATATGAACTGGGTGAAAGAGTAATTTGATCAATTTTCTGGCATGTGGTGCCAACTGCATTGTAGAAGAATGCAATATTAAAACATCAATTTCTAGCATCTATCACCTGGGCAATGTTGCAATATTCGCCGACTGCATGGAGAATTTTAGCTGACCGTTCAGGGCAAATCTTCGGGTTATGGGGTTGGTTCCTGAACCATAGTGCATTTTGGGTTATAGGTGAAGAAAGTTGTTAACGATTGCTTTTTGACAAGCAGTGTTGTGGCTGTTTCTGAAATTTGGGACATGATTACCAAGAAATACATTTATTTATAGGATGCAAGGGCCTTCCTATATAGCGGGTGGGTAGTTTAATAGAACAAAGATAGATGGCATGGATAGCCCTTGGGATTTGTAATGCATAAAAGCTGTTCATTAGGTGATTCTCTATAATTAGGGTTTTAGCCTACTGTGTTTGTAAAAACAAAGTGTTATGTCCCTTTTGAGCCAAAGGAGGTACATGCAACATAGATGATAAGGCAAGGAAGAAATAAGTGGTGATGAAAACTGTGGAAGCAACTGCTTAGCAAGATTAATGAAAGCTAAAGATCCATGGTCAAGTGAATGGGGAGAAAGAGGGCTTTAAACTTCATATTTTGCGGATAGCTGAGTAGGTAGCAAATGGGAAAGGCATTAATCAAGCAACAATGAAGAAGACAGCTAACTCATGTGTTGAGGTGACTTGGTGGCCATGGGGTATGTTGATGAAACTGTGTTATATAGCTAGACAATAGATCTTCTAGCCTGTAAGAATTTATTCTTTTAGACATATATCTAAGTGTCATACCTGCATGGATTTCTGAGTATCAGGTGTGGGTACTTGGTGTTAAGCCAGTGGGTCTGAATAATGTAAAAGGTCTAGCAAGAATGGTTTGTCAGCAGCTGGGTTTTCTGTATAGATGAGTGCCCGTGATATTGATGAAGCTTATTCTTTTAAGTGAACATTGTCTGGATTAGGGACTTCAGCTAGTAGTTGTATTGTCCTACCAAGAATATTACACTTTTAAAGATGTTACGTGCTTTTAAGTTCCTATTCACTAGAAATCTTATTTGTATGCCATATCATGTCCTTGCAAAAATGATATTGTTTCTATATTTGGATACCATTTTGCGAGTTTCTTTTTCACATTTGGAGTACCTTGTTTTTTTTATTTGTTTTGTTTTTACTATCTCTATATTTTATGATGATAATTAATGGGGCATGGTAAATGACAAGCAACTTTCTTGTAAAATATTATATAATTGTTTATCTGAACAAGCACAATTTAGTTGAGAATTTTCTGGAATTGATCAACAGATTTGTGGCGTCTGCTCGCCAGTTGGCTAAAGCATTGGAGGTACCGTTAGTAAATGACTTGGGATATACAAAGAGATATGTTCGTTGTCTTCAGGTAAGCTGCTGTCTGATGCTGTTTCTGCATAACATGGTGATAGGATCGACCTATTCATCTGAATTCTTGATTTCATATATGTAATGATTCCCTGCTTGCTATACTTGCATCAACTATTTTTTGTTCATGGAATCCTCTTTATTCTTAGTTCAATAATTTGTATTTTGAAATATATGCCTATGAGAGCACAAATCACTGGATTCCATAATCTAAGCTTGGTGTCTAGAGGCATATTTGTAATCCCAGAACTAATATGAGAATAAAATGGGGAATGGCTTTGAGATAATTTGGATCTGTGGATTTGAAAGTTCAGTCTGAAGGGCCTGGAACGTGGAGGGAAGAGCCTATAGAACATGGAAGATACAACTCATAGTCTATTTTAAGTTATTTTCCAGTTTCGTGAACTAATCCTTGGATGGGTACCAAGAAAACAAGGCTCCCTTTTGCATGCAGCCATATAAATTTCTATACACCATTCCAGATGTGCTGAGTACATGACCAAAAACACATGCCCAACTGGCTTTGTAAACATCAAGTTGGATCATCACTTTCCTTGAGCAGGGCACTAGACAAAGGTTGACAAAATTGTTATACAATTATAATGTGTGCGACAGATGAACCAGTACAGAGACTTCTGTGTGTATGGAAAACTGAGTGCTGTCTGTGCCAGCTACAAGTTAGAGGGCAAAGAAGTGCCATCTGTAAGGTGGAATTAGGATTGTCTGGTTTGTTTATAGTGATCAGTATTAACCAAGATTTTAGGATATCTAAAATTCTCTGACTATTCATGCGCATGGTGGTTAGGTCTAAAATAAACACTCCTCCTAAACTGAAAAAACTTAATAGTAATATCATGACTTTAATTGATTCTGTTTAACTTGGAAAACAAATAAAATTGGTGTAGAAGTTTATACTTTCATGATCATGGCATGATAGCCTCATTAGATAGTTATGTCATCGATAATTTTGAGATATCAAGATATTTTCGGAAGTGAATATTTTAGAAGCATTTTTTATAAAATGCTCAAGATTGTGGGTTCTAGATTTTGGGAAGATTACAAGATAGGTTCATCATCTTGTAAATTAAAAAACGTCTTTAGATAATTTCGTGACTTGGGGTCAACTAAGCCAACAAGCATCCGGTCGAAAACAAACACGACAACCCTCATAAATCTAGAAACATGTCACATGTTTGAACCCGAATGCGGTATTCAAGATTGTTGCTTGTGAAAGAGACTTCACAAAAAGTGCCAACATTTGAGCTAAAGTCATTATAAAAGAGCTAATTTGTGTTTGTTGTGTTTGAAATGCAATTGATATATTGATCTTGCTAAAATTAGAAAAATGGAAAAATTGTTAAGGTTGTTCCCTAAAGCATTTCACGGTACAAAGGAGTTCAAGAGGGCATTACTTTAAAGGACTGGCATTTCTTTTAGAGGCATCATGCAGATTTGATAATCTCAATTTGTCAAAGTGCAATGAACATTGCTTGTTGAAAGCTTGGTTACCTAAACAACGAGCAGGTCTGGGAGCAAGGAGCAGATTTGAGCAATGAAGCAATCAAGAATATGGTACGGGAGTGTGAGATTCCAAAGTGAGTGTGTTAGGTAGGTATAAGATTTAGGCTAGTACAGGCATAAAAGCTGTACTGAAGTACATGACATGAATTAATATGCATTCTGTCCAGCAATATCTCATATCAAATAGAATTAAACCATTGATGGATAATGACATTCTTTGGAAGATATTCATGATCTCTCAAGTGAAAGAACCATGATGACCTTTTTTTGGTTTCAGACATTATTGGTTTCTTAAAAAATGCTTACATACGAGCATACACGAGTGGTGAGTGGGGGTTTTATGGCCTTGCATGTGCTTGACTATGCATAATTGCACGCTGGTGTGCATGTGTCCTCTGGTTTTTCTTATCTGTTCATTTTTAAAACCATGATTCTGGTGTATGCGCTTGTTCATCTCTGCATCTCCACCTTTGCGATCTTTATGCAGCCAACCATTGCTTGCATCTTGTCCATGCACCATCCATCTCGTCGAGTGGAATGATGCACAATCACTCTGTCTCTTTCTCATGTTTGAGACATTAAGAGACAAGCACCATCACCCCCTCCTCTCCCGCTTTCTTTATTTTCTCATGAGTTCTAGTGGGATGCATGTGCTGAGATCTACTTTCTCTGACAAATAAGCATCTGCATCTGTTTTCCCATGTGTTGGGACTCCAGAAACTTCATGCTCGGGATATGGTGCCTAAAATAGGCTCAATTGGGCCAGTTGGTGATGTGCTGATGTACGACACTGTTACCACATTTTGTTTTCACCATTATTGAGCCCAGACTAGGTCTGATTCACCTGGTCATTGCCCTTGGGCCACAATATGAGCACACAATGGTGCATACCTTAGTGCTTTTGTAAAAGGCTCCCTGGAGTCTTACCAAACAAGGCTCCCTAAATATGATGTAGCATGAATGTAATGAGTATAAAAGCTCCTGTCACTCTTTTTCCTATGACTACGGTGAATGCTTCAGGTTGTGTTGACAGTTTGACTTGCTAGTAAATTTTCCAAGATTAGTTTTGAATCTAGTTTATATTTCTGCCTCATGTTTTCACAGGACTTTGACTATCAAAAGAGACTTAATTGAGGTTCCTTCTGCCTCATGTTGTGAGTTGTCATTGAAATCATGGATTTGGAACTGCCATATGAAGACATGCTATGGCCATGTTGCATGGTCATTGGCATAATATGTTGGGTGCTGTATTGGTACCAGCATGTTTGGGTGTGAGTTAACCTGTATCAGCACATTACTGTGGTATATCAAAGTGATAATCAACTAAGCCAATACAGGCAATCTGTTCAACTTAATGGAGTTACAACTTAGCCTAATCAGAATTGAATGAGTTTGATTCCTTATTTTTTCCTCTTTGGAACATCTTCAGTTTTTATAATTTGTTTGATCTAATGTGATGCCGATTCATGCTTGTTTTGTGTTTTGAACTTATTTAGATAGAAAATGGCACAAATTTTATGCCCTGGTGTAATGTAATAGTTTATCTCAGTAAAGAAACTTGTATGTCTGAGAGTGATAGATTGGTTTATAACAGTGAAACAACTTGTTTGCTTGTTCAGGATGTCAACTGCTCATTATATGATGACCAACTTGTTGAGTCAGACCACTTGGCAGTGGCTGCACATAAGAGGTGATGCAGGGTTTTTTGTTTGGACCTAAAGAGACATGCTATAAAGATAGCCTAGTTTGCGAATATTCTTATCTTGCTAAGTACGAAGATAATTGGTCTTACATGCACCTTGTCACCTTTTGTTAGAAATTAGAACTAAAGAATTAAACGTGTCTGAAGAGGTTAATCCCTCACTTGATTGGTTAGCACACACTGGTATGATAGTCATTCCGCTCCATACCGAGAGTTTAGTCCAAGGTTTGCCATCTCGGCACTGAGCCTTGTACTGGTGCCAACTTGTTACTGTGTCGATACGAGGCCCTTTGGCATACCAAGTGTTGGTACGTCCCTCGTACTGCTTATTGGTATCGAATTGGCATTGTATGGTACGCCCTGTACCATCTATGGTATAGCAAACCTTGGTTTAGTCCTTTTGCTTAGAATGCAAGAGGTAAAATGGGCACTGATACCTGGCCTTACCTTTATGGTTGTTGAATCCTTTGATACAAGGGTCTGGAAACTTTTCAGAGGATATTCAATCCCTTGTGAATAGGGCTTGTTTAGCAATTGGGTACAAATAAGAAGTTTAAGCCTTACATGGGTACAGTGTATGGACATGGAATGTCGTACCGGACCGAACTGCTCGGTACACGCCGTACCGAACTGGACCGATGGGGAATTGGTCCGGTTTGGCCCGTATTTTTGGAAAATGCTACGAACCACACCGAACCGCTCGGTTCGGTACGGTGCGCATGAAAACCGTCCAAAATCGGATGGTTCGGCTTGGTACGGCTCTGAACCGAGTCGTACCGACAAAGTGACAAGGGGGTGGGTTTTGCTATTAGGGGGGTGGGGTGGGCCAGTCAATAATGGCATGGCATCTCTTTGCCTCAGAACTCAGTGTCCGAGAGTCCGAGAGCGTGATCTTAGACTCTCAGGACGTCGAGAGTGCGAACGAAACCCAAAAAAAAGAGAAAAATTCAAAAAAATTGTCACAACCTCGGGAAGACAACGGTTTTCGACCGTGTAAGATAACCTAGTATTCTGTTAGTAACTATTTTATTTTTTCATATTGTTGTGGCCAAAAAAAAAAAAAAAGGTAATAAGTAAAAAAATAAGAAAAAATCATGCTAAAATTTATAATTTTGGTATGATTTCATTAAATATTATATACCTTTGCAAGATCTATACAGCGATGCTAGAATCATTAATTTTCATTAATTATATATATTTTTAAAAAATATATATTTTTAGAATAAAAACTTAAAAAATAAAAAAATTAAAAAAAATTTGTAAATTCATAATATTGTTTAGGATAACTAAAGCTATATATGGTATAAATTTTGTCCGATTTTGAAGTTTATGATGTATTATATGCATAATAACCTAGGCTTAATTTTGAATAAAATAAAAAAAATAAATAATATTTAATATATGTTAATAGGCTTAGAAGAATATATGTAGAGTCTATAACATGTTTCTACTTAGATCTAAAGCTTAAATAAACTTTTTAGAATTTTTTAATTTTTTATATAATTTAATTAGTTAAATAATAAAAAAATAAAAGGCTTTTTGATGAAAAATTTTAATTTTTATAGGTAATTATTAAAATGATATATTTTGTTAAACATGTAGAAATGAGTAAGAAGAATGATATAGAGCATGATATTGGTTGGGAGCATGGCGAGATGCTTTCGGCTCGACACCATTGGAGATGCAAATGGTGCTACATAGAGTTCAAGAAAGGAGGGGTGACTAGGTTGAAGCAGCATTTGGCTGGTAGTTACCCCAATGTGGTCATACGTCGAAAATGCCCGCAGGAGGTCCGACAGCTGATGAAGAAACATCTTGCTGATTTTAAATCAACGAAGGAGAAGGCCAAGTAGAAGAGAGCAGAGGTGGATCGTTGAGCTGCAGAGTCACCTTATCACTCCAGAGAGTCAGAGTAGGCCTCCCCTCCAGATGATGAGGCATAGATGGAGGCTGCCATCCGGGCAAGTATGGATGATCAGTACCCGTATGGAGGAGATTGGTAGATATAGAGAACGATTTGAATCGTTATACTATGAATTGGAATCCGGTTCTGTGGTTGCTGAGAGAGAACCCGAGTTCAGGAGGACCACCTCAGTCAGGGAGACACCTAGTAGAGACAAGCACAGTATTTCATCTATGCTGGGAGCATTTGGTAGTAGGTCCTCCAGGGACATGCTAGCAGGAGCCATCATTCATGATTTGGATCTACACGTTTTTTCCAGCAAAGATTCAAAACAATAGAGGATTGACAGTATGTTGAAAAAGGATAAGAAAAAAAGATGTGGCGAGCTATTAGACCATGGTTTCATTTTTGCCATATTCTAGCAAATGCAGTAGGTAATACTTATCTGTCATTTCAGCCATACAGACAGTTGGTCCAAGTGAAGATTTTTCTACATCTAAGGATATTTATGGCCAACCTCTTGATAGTAACAAAGAGGAGTTGCAGAAATGGATTTCTTACAAGAATAAATGATTTACATACGGATTGACGGTGATGTGTGATGATTGGATCGGTCCTACTAGGTGGAGCATCATCAATTAACTTATTGTGATGGAAAAATATTTTTTCATAAATCAATTGATGCTTCAAATAAGGTGCACGATGCTACGTATATTCTTGGATTGATGGAGGTGATTGATTCAATAGAAGAGCAGAATGTTGTGCAGGTCATCACAGATAATGGATCGCAATATAAGACCGTTGGAGAGTTGCTAATGGAGCAGCGATCACATATTTACTGGACTTCATGTGCTGCACATTGCATTGATCTCATATTGATGGATATTGGAAAGCTTTGTAGGGTGCAGCAGGCAGTGGACTCAACCCAGACTATTACTAGATTCATCTACAATCATACATGGGTCTTGTCATTGATGCGGGCATATTGGGAGAGATTTTGAGATCGGGTGTCACTTGGTTTGCTACAAACTATATAGCACTTGATAGCCTTTTGGAGAAGAAAGCAGCATTGCGTTAGATGTTAGTGTTGAGTGGCAGGAGAGCAGATATATGAGAGCCGGTACTGAGGAAAGTCGTGTGGAGAATTTGGTGACTGGTCAGTCATTTTGGCAATGGGCTGATAAGATAGTGAAGGCTATCAAGCCATTATATGAGGTGCTTCGCATCGTGGATAGTAAAAGATACCCCCAGATGGGCTTTTTGTATCACATGATGGAGAGGGCAAAGAAATAGATCAGTGAGAAAGATTCAAAATATGGTCAGGAATATATCAACATTATCGAGCACTGTTGGGATTGTTAGATGGGTAGGGATTTGCATCTAGTCGGTGAGCATGGAACCAAGAGTCCATTAAAAATTTCTCTACTTCTATGAATCTATTCATTCATTTATGAAATTTATTTATAGCTTACTATTTGAATCCAAGATTTTAGTTACCATTCCTGGGATGGATATGGATAACGAGCTTCTTACTATTCGTAATGTGATATATAAGATGACAGATAATCCAGAAATTGCATCTATGTGTCTGTAAGAGGCATGTTAGAGAGGATGAGATATGAGTATTTAACTAAATTCAGTTTGTAATCAACTACATATTTCTTAATATAATAAATATATTTTTCACAGACGAAACAGTTTAGAGAGGGGACGGATAGCTTTGGAGTCTCATCGGCTATCATAAGTGTTGGTGCAGAAATTCGTCTTCGCCGGAGGTCGCCGGAGTCGAGGCCGCTGAGGTCGCCGTCGGGGACCTGCAAAACGAAGTCCCGTCCGGAACCGGTGGGGGGTGGCTCCGGCAGGACCCTCCGACGGTTAAGTCAGTTTCCAGCCAACAGGAATGGAGTGCTCGGAATGAGTTTCCGGAGCTTAGGGAGGAGAGCTTAGAGAGTCGAGAGTTCAGAGAGCTTAGCCTTGGCGTATCTGGAGGGGTCCTTTTATAGCGGAGCTTAGTTGGTGGTGACAGCCATGCCGTCTGGCAGAGAGTCGTTGGGCAGCATGGAGTTCGGTACGAAGAGGACGGCGTCGTCCGGTGGATCGTGGGAGCCATACTGGCACGTCGTGGGCCGCATGGAGTCCGGTACGGAGAAGGCAAGGCGTCGTCAGGGAGTGGCGTTGCCAGAGGTGGTAGCCATGTCGTCTGGTTTCGTCGCTTGTCGCTGATGGCGACAAGTCATCTCTAAGGAGAGTCCGGCAGAAGGGAAGGCTGGGGGAGTTCGGCTGGCTGAAGGGTCGGCCATCTGTAGAGTTCGGTCGAGGGACGATTGCCGAGGAGTTCGACCGTTGAGAGGCCCGAAGAAGCTCGGCTGGGGCCAGTTGAAGGACTTTGGTTGCTAGTTGGTTCAGTCAGGGCTCGCTGAGGAGTTCGGCCGCCTGGAGTCGGTCGAAGGGGTTCGGCCGCCTGGGCTCGTCTGGAGTCGGTCCGAAGGAGTTCGGTCGTGCGAGTTCGGCCGTGGAGAGTCCGAAGGAGTTCGGACTTGTAGGAGAGTTCGGCCGAAAGGGAAACCCGGGAGGAGCTCGGCCGCAGAGAGGTTCGCAGGAGCTCGGATGGCCGAACGGGCGTCTGGGAGGAGTCCGTCTCCCGAAGAAGTCCTGCCGCTTGGAGTCCAAGGAGCTCGGCCGCCAGGAAGTTCGGCTGGCGATGGGAGTTCGGCCCGAAGCCTGGACGTTGGGAGTTCGGCTGAAGCCCGTCTGCCGGAGCTCTTCTGCGGCTACCGGTTACATTAAGCCGAGCGTCGGGCCGGGCTTCGGCAGGAGCGGGATTTATCCCCAACAGTAGCCCCCCCACTCCCGAGTTCAAAAATTGAAGGAAGGGAGTACCAAAACAGGCGACTGCCGAAGTCTTCTTCCAGGCTCCGCGTTTGTTGCAGCTGAAGCTCGGGGGAGGTCTCATCTCCAGCCAATGTTGACGCTGAAGTTGAGGCTGAGGCTTGGGGGAGACCTCATCTCCAGTCGATGTTTTGGAGTTGAAATGGAACTCGTTTCCAGCCAAAGTTGATGAAGCTGATGTTGAAGCTCTCTGGCCGAGGTTGACATGATAGCTTTCTCTAGCCGAGGTCGATGTTGAAGCTCCCTGGCCGAGGTCGTCGCGGGCCTTACGTCTATCCGAGGACCTTATCCCTAGCCGGAGTCGATGCGGGCGCTCGGGGGAGATCTCATCTCCTACTGCCGAGGTTAGCCCAGTTCCTCGGGGGAGATCTGATTCATAGCCGAAGTTGCTCGGGGGAGGTCTCATCTCCAGTAGCCGAGCTTCCCTCGGGGGAGATCTTATCTCCTGCAGCCGAGGTCGAAGTGCGCGCTCGGGGGAGATCTTATCTCCTGCAGCCGAAGTGCGCGCTCGGGGAGATCTTATCTCCTGCAGCCGAGGTTGGTGCTCGCGTTAGGACGAGGTTCTCCTCCTGTTCCTAACCGAGGCTCGGTCGCTCGGGAGAGATCTCTAGGCTCGCGGTCGCTCGAGAGAGATCTTATCTCTAGCCGAGGTTGTGCTCGCGTTAGGACGAGGTTCTCCTCCTGTTCCCAACCGAGGCTATTCGCGGTCGCTCGGGAGAGATCTTATCTCTAGCCGAGGTTGGTGCTCGTGTTAGGACGAGGTTCTCCTCCTGTTCCTAACCGAGGTTGTTCACGGTCGCTCGGAAGAGATCTTATCTCTAGCCGAGGTTGAAGTGCGCGCTCGGAGGAGATCTTATCTCCTGCGGCCGAGCTTCACTCGGGGGAGATCTTATCTCCTGCAGCCGAGGTGAGACCGCGCGCTCGGGGGAGATCTTATCTCCTGCAGCCGAGCTTCACTCGGGAGAGATCTTATCTCCTGCAGCCGAGGTTGTTGCTCGCGTTAGGACGAGGTTCTCCTCCTGTTCCTAACCGAGGTTCGGTCGTCGGGAAAGATCTTATCTCTAGCCGAGGTTGTTGCTCGCGTTAGGACGAGGTTCTCCTCCTGTTCCCAACCAAGGCTTGTTCACGGTCGCTCGGGGAGATCTTATCTCTAGCCGAGGTTGGTGCTCGTGTTAGGACGAGGTTCTCCTCCTGTTCCTAACCGAGGCTGTTCACGATCGCTCGGGAGAGATCTTATCTCTAGCCGAGGTTGGTGCTCGTGTTAGGACGAGGTTCTCCTCCTGTTCCTAACCGAGGTTGTTCACGGTCGCTCGGGAGAGATCTTATCTCTAGCCGAGGTTGATTCGGTCGCTCGGAGAGATCTTATCTCTAGCCGAGGTTGAAGTGCGTGCTCGGGAGAGATCTTATCTCTGCGGTTGAGCTTCACTCGGGAGATCTTATCTCCTGCAGGAGATCTTATCTCCTGCGGAGCTTCCTCGGGGGAGATCTTATCTCCTGCGGCACAGGTCGAAGTGCGCGCTCGGGGGAGATCTTATCTCCTGCGGCCGAGCTTCCTCGGGGAGATCTTATCTCCTGCGGTGCGCGCTCGGGGAGATCTTATCTCCTGCGGCCGAGCTTCCCTCGGGGGAGATCTTATCTCCTGCAGCCGAGGTCGAAGTGCGCGCTCGGGGGAGATCTTATCTCCTGCCGAGGTTGGTGCTCGGGGAGATCTTATCTCCTGCGGCCGAGCTTCTCTCGGGGGAGATCTTATCTCTAGACGAGGTTGAAGTGCGCGCTCGGGGGAGATCTTATCTCCTGCGGCCGAGCTTGTTGCTCGCGTTAGGACGAGGTTCTCCTCCTGTTCCTAACGCGGCGATTATTGACTGCTGCTTCCCTGTCATCGCATAGTTTTCGCATCCAGAAATAATATTATGCAGAGGGGAGAATTTTACCGAAGGAAAATCGCGGACAGCGCGTTCTCGTTTGAGGGGTCGACGGGGCGTTGTTCCTCGGAGCTCCCTCGGGCAGCAAGTCCCGTCCAGACGACCTCCTCTACCTCGCGCTGGCCTCCCCGATTCGGAGCAGGCTTCGGCTGGTACTGTGTTGCTGGTAAACCCTACCAGCGGGGAACTTATCGGCTCCAAGTGGTCGTCGGGCAGGGACAATTTTTAAGGAGGCATCGTAGGACAATACATCGGCCGAACTTCCGTTATCTAGCAAAATGCGGCGTACATCGTAGTCAGCGATATTTAAGGAAATTACAACTCCCCGGCCGTCCTCCTCGGTGAAGGCCACGGGCTCTGCGATCCTCTGCTTCTTCGCTGCCCGAGATAGTGTTGATGACGCCAAGGGGCGGCCGACCTTCCTGGCTCTCCCTACCCGATGGTACCGCCCTTAGTCCGCTCCCCTCGCTCTTCGGGCCGCCTTTGCAGGAATCGGCCGAGTCTACCTCGCCTGACGAGCTTTTCGATCTCGTCTCGGAGCTGGACGCACTCTTCGGTGTCGTGACCGTGGTCGCGATGATAGCGGCAAAACTTGTTGGGGTCGCGTTTGCTGGGTCGGAAATGCATCTGGCCCGGCCTCGGAAGCTGTTCCCCGATTTCCATCAGCACTTGGGCCTTCGGAGTGTTGAGGGGGGCGTAGTTGCGGAATCTTTGTCGGGGAGAGCTTCGGCGCTGAGGAGAACCTCGGCGTGCCGTTCCTTCTGGGCTTCCCCACGGGTTCCCTTGGAGAGTTCGGGTCCGCCAATGATTGGGAGGGGTCCGGGAGCGCCGCCGAGCTTTACTCCGCCTCCTATGAACTCCTTGTAGGAGGTTTTGGTGATGACATACTCGAGATGGGGGAGTTCGGCCTGACCTGAGCGATGAGAGCTTCCAAGGAAAGTTCGGCTTCACTTACGCCGAACTTCATTCTGCGGGGCCTTCGTTTGTGGTGAGCTTCGGGCTTTTCGCTTGCGCGGAGCTTCATACGCTTTCCCGCGAAACTTTCCGTGGGAGAACTTCATGCTTCTTTGTCCAGACTTCCTTGCTCGCAGGGAGGGGGTCGGCTTTGCTTGCCCGAACTTCATCGCACCTCCCGTGAATTCGTTGTAGCGGTGTGCTCGAGGGGGAGTTCGGCCTCGATCACCCTGGGGCGGTCTTGAGCGCGGCCGAACTTCATTCGGGTGATCTGTTGCGGAGTTCGGCCTCCTTTATGCCGAACTTCAGTGTGATGGTGGGCTTTAAGGTGGAGTTCGGCCTCACTTGCGCCGAACTTCATTGACGAGCTTCAAGGGGAGAGTTTGGCCTTGCCGAACTTCATTTCGATGATGACCTGTGGAGTTCGGCCTTCCGCCGAACTTCATTCCGCGGGAGAACTTTCCTCCGCCTTCATTTGTGCCGAACCTCATGCCCCTGCCTGTGCCGAACTTCATTTCGTGGGGACTTGGCTCCGCCTTCACTTCGATGATGAGCTGAGGAGTTCGGCCTTCCGCCGAACTTCGCGGGAGAACTTCGTCGATGAGCTGATGAGCTTCAAGGTGGAGTTCGGCCGCCGAACTTCGTCCGTTCTCGCTTGCGTTGAACTTCACTCGGATGAGGAGCTTCGAGGTGGAGTTTGGCTTTCCTTGCGCTGGGAGGTTGTGGACGTTGCCGAACTTCGCTCCACCTCCTTGGACGCGGCCGAATTTTATTCCACCTCCTTGCAAAACCTTCTCCCGAGGATGTCCATGCCCCTCTGTCGGGGCTTCCTCGATGACGGACTCGAGTGGGGGTTTGGCCTTGCTTAAGCCGAACTTCTCTCTGCTTTCCCGCGAGGCCTTCCGCAAGAGAAGTTCGACTCTCCATTTCTCCTTCCCAAATGCGATTGGTATGCTCAAACGCTCCCCCTCAAGGCCAGTTCCTCGCGTCCTCATGGTGGGCTTGCTGGTAAAGTCTCTGCCCGAGGTTGTCACGTGGCCTGTATCATCTCGGCGGGGCCGTGAGCCCATCCAGGACTGCCCTACATCTGCGGTGGCTTCGGGTGGAGCCTGGGCTACCGGGGCTGCAGCGGGAGCAGACGGACCTGGACGGGATCGGGTCTCGGAGGCTGCCGAGCGCCGCGCCGAAGCTCTCCTGGGGTGGCGCTTTCTCTTCGGAAGATCCTGAAGCGGAAGGAAGATCTCCGGAGAGGGAAGAGAAGGGTCGCCGAGCACTCCTTTAAGAACAAGGGAACCACGAAGGTTCAAAGCCCTTCCTCTAACGCCAATTTGTTGGTGCAGAAATTCGTCTTCGCCGGAGGTCGCCGGAGTCGAGGCCACTGAGGTCGCCGCCGGGGACCTGCAAAACGAAGTTCCGTCCAGAATCGGTGGGGGGTGGCTCCGGCAGGACCCTTCGACAGTCAAGTCAGTTTCCAGCCAACAGGAATGGAGTGCTCGGAATGAGTTTCCGGAGCTTAGGGAGGAGGAGAGCTTAGAGAGTCGAGAGTTCAGAGAGCTTAGCCTTGGCGTATCTGGAGGGGTCCTTTTATAGCGGAGCTTAGTTGGTGGTGACAGCCATGCCGTCTGGCAGAGAGTCGTTGGGCAGCATGGAGTTCGGTACGGAGAGGACGGCGTCGTCCGGTGGATCGTGGGAGCCATACTGGCACGTCGTGGGCCGCATGGAGTCCGGTACGGAGAAGAAGGCGTCGTCAGGGAGTGGCGTTGCCAGAGGTGGTAGCCATGTCGTCTGGTTTCGTCGCCTGCCGCTGATGGCGACAAGTCATCTCTAAGGAGAGTCCGGCAGAAGGGAAGGCTGGGGGAGTTCGGCTGGCTGAAGGGTCGGCCATCTGTAGAGTTCGGCCGAGGGACGATTGCCGAGGAGTTCGACCGCTGAGAGGCCCGAAGAAGCTCGGCTGGGGCCAGTTGAAGGACTTCGGTTGCTAGTTGGTTCGGCCAGGGCTCGCTGAGGAGTTCGGCCGCCTGGAGTCGGTCCGAAGGGGTTCGGCCGCCTGGGCTCGCCTGGAGTCGGTCCGAAGGAGTTCGGTCGTGCGAGTTCAGCCGTGCGAGTTCGGCCGTGGAGAGTCCGAAGGAGTTCGGACTTGTAGGAGAGTTCGGCCGAAAGGGAAACCCGGGAGGAGCTCGGCCGCAGAGAGGTTCGCAGGAGCTCGGATGGCCGAACGGGCGTTTGGGAGGAGCCGTCTCCCGAAGAAGTCCTGCCGCTTGGAGTTCAAGGAGCTTGGCCGCCAGGAAGTTCGGCTGGCGGTGGGAGTTCGGCCCGAAGCCTGGACGCTGGGAGTTCGGCTGAAGCCCGTCTGTCGGAGCTCTTCTGCGGCTATCGGTTACATTAAGCCGAGCGTCGGGCCGGGCTTCGGCAGGAGCGGGATTTATCCCCAACAATAAGCAAAAAGATGAATTCAAGGTAAATTACATATTAATAACGAGAAGACTTTCCTGGCTTTATATACTTACCAATATCATGAAATATGATATGTAATTTTGGTTAATATTTTTGCAGTTGAATGATGAATTCATTTTGGACAGTCTGCAGAAAGTTTGAAAGCTGTAGCCATCCACATTCTTTTCAGACGGTCTTTTCTAGTGGCTGTGAGCATAATTGGTCGACTTTTGCCCTTATTCACAGCAAACAGAGAAACCGTCTGACACAGAAGTGCCTCAAAGATGTTGTATATGTTCATTATAATCCAGGATGAAGTACAGCTGAAGTATACGGATCCGATATTGGGTGATTATGTTGATGGAGATGATGATTCGATAATTGGATGGCTTGCAGGACAACAGCAGGAGCCAGAGCTTGATGAGTTGGGATCTTCTCCACGACCAACCAGTTTAGTAGCTAGGGAGATCAGGATGAATCCGGGGCGATGGGCAGATACAAATATTCCATATAGGATTCCAGCTGATCAGCCACAGTTTGAGGGCATACAGAGGAGTCATTCATCACATGACTCTATGTCTGAGACATTCTCTCAGATGTTTGAGTAAGAATTTTTGAGACGAAGTCGACCATCTCAAGTAGAAAGAAGAGATCCATCTTCTCAGACGCAACAAAGTAAGAAAAAAAGATAAAGCAAAAGGAAAGATAGTTGCAGCATCCTCGAGAGTGCAGGAGTTAGCTGGCTCAGATTCGGAGACCAAGGTGAGTAATGATAGTAGTGATGGATCTGATGATCGGGAAGGAACTGGAAGACAAGAAACTATTGTTCATGAGACGTAGCCGTAGAGCGGTATTCGATTCACCGGTGAGTCTCAGTTTATACATGCCACATAAGATAGGGACCACAGTGCACGAGCTGATAGAGGCCGTGAGGATACTATTTCATATAGATAACAGTCTTTCAGAGGTTGTCAAGCACACGATGCAGTTGCAGGTGATTTGGCATGTGAAGCAGGATCCATGGATGTATCGGGATCATCCTCGTATTATGAATCTTACCATCTGCAGACAGCTTATGATCCATATGGATATAGATATGATGCATCCGAGACATCGTCTTTCAGTGGCTGCTATCCTATGCAGCCTGGAGCTTCTTATGGATTGGATTTTGCTGCTGGCATATTTGGATGGGCCCCTTACACAGCCATACTATCATTCCTAAGGATACCTCTCAAAGCAAGAGTTTGAGCGAGAGATTTGAGATGTTTTAGACTCCAGAGAGGTTACCTTATGGGATGAATATTCAGAACTATAGTGCTGGTTGGATAGAGAGATGGACTGATGTTCCTTCGGAGTATGTAGATCCGGATATCTACGAGCATCACGGATCCTCCACAAAATTTTAGATCAGTAGAAATCTTGGGGTTAGTAAATTATTTTTTTATATCTTGAAAAATTGTACATGTAATGCATTGCTTTAGACTTTTTTTTATTTATTTTGGGGATGTTAGAATTATTATTTAACATAAAACAATATTAATTTGAATTTAAATTAATTTAAAAATTAAAAAAATTATTTAGAATCAAAATTGAGTTGGGGAAAAAAATAGGTACATCGAAGCGTCCCGAGTGTCGATATGGTATGGTACGATATCGTACCGTACCGATCAGAAATTGGTACCGATTCCTGAATCCTTGGTATATACCTATTTTAAAGAAAATAGTAGTAGCATATATTTCGATTATGCAGGTTAGTTTCAGGATGTCACTGGATGAAGAAAATTTAACAAATTCTATGCCTGGTTTTCCAGAACATAGTTGGGATAAAATGTGATAAAATTTCAGTTTGGATAAAATGTTACTCGTATTCGTAACGATTACATCATACTGTCAATGATCTGCTAACACTATGATTGCCTTTTTGTTTAAAGACAAAAATGCTCTTGTTTTTTCCCTCACGAAGTGGTTAATGAGGGTTTTTTTCTTTAAAAAAAAAGAGTAAAGTGTTTGAAATACCAGTGGAATGGGACGGTGCGAAAGGTACCATACTGTTCCAGCAGGTTTCCAACACTGGTACACTGTGTTGGTATGGGACACAGTCCCATACCGTGTCAGGGCCTGGTACCATTATATTTCAGCAAAAAAACTGGAAGGAGGTCTGGTACTGGTATTTGAAACCTTGTATGATATGATGTGGGTACTTATTAAAACATCATCATCACCATCATCATCATTGTTATTATTTCTATTATTTGTCTTATGATGATAAAAATGGACTATGTCGAGCTTTGTATGAAAGAATATTATCCTGCACATTGTTGGCTTTAAATGAATATCAGAACAACATGATGTTAAAATTCAAGGTTACTCTTTGATAATTATTCAAGATTTGTATACAAGGCCATGTGGTTTTTAGATCCTTAGATTGCTCTTTTTTTGGTCCAATATCCAAAATTTCTTCTAGGCTGTGCTTTACCTTATTCTTTTTGATCTGCTATATTTTTGTTTGTTTGTTTTGTCAGTACAGGAATTTTAGGGCCTATGTATCTCATGCCTCGAGGTTTGCCATCCTATTGGATGTATTTTTATTGAACACAAACAAGATGTAATAATCTTCAAAATCTAGTAAATTCCGAATCAAGTCTTTCTATCAAGTACCGGCTTACTGTTTGTAACTTGCAATTCTGAGATAGATTGAAGAATGCATGAGCGGAAAAGGATTGTTGCAGGAACACCCAAAATGATAAAAAAAATGGTAGCTCATGCATTGGGGATGGTTTCCCTTTATTTAGTCCTTGTGATCGATCCATTATTTCCCTTCTAGGGTACCATGGGCTTTTAGGGTGGGGAGAAAACATTACTGTTCTAAAATATTTGTTTTTATTTCGCTTCTAGGGTTGCATGGCTTTGTCTGGGGCTTTTGGTGTGTGGGGGGGGGGGGGACTTTTAAAATTTTTAACACTTGTTTGCCCAACTTAGTATGGATCCTCTTGCAGTTCTATCGGTGCTTATGATCACATGCATGTTCATTCTTTATGTCAACTTTGTTAGGAGCTTCTCTAGGATAATTTTTCAACATCACAATTTTTACTCTCATCGTATCTCATCTCTCTCTGTTATAAACTGAGCTTTTTATCAGGGTGGGGCTGACGAAATCTTATTACAGTTATAACAAAAAGTTTAATGCTCAAACCAGCATCTTAATAAATGAGCCTTGATTAACTTCCATTTGTTTTGTCTATGAGCAAAATATGGTTGATGAATTGCCTTGGGCATCATTCTTTTCTTTTTAGTTACTGATATTTATGGCATATATATGATCTACTGCTTTTGGGAGAGTAGGATGGCTTTTTGCTGCTTGACTGATTAAGAAAAGTGCATCTGGCCTGTGGTCAAGCAGGAATGTGTTTCTTATGATGCATAATGCTAACCTTGTGTTTAAGTACTTTGTTCTGCATCATGCCTTCACTTTTGTTTGTAATCCTTGTAGTACAATTTTTTCCCTTCAACAAAGCAAGATTTGTCTTGGAACTAAGAAATGCATTGTTGCTGAACAATCCTTCTGCAGATATCAGAGGTGGTAAACAGTATGAAGGATTTGATTGACTATAGCAGGGAAACGGGGAGAGGACCCATGGGTAAGTTTTAGTTTTTCCATTTCACAATGCAAGGAAATGATTTCAATGGCTCATCTGCTATTCTTCCTGCTATGGAAGCTCCTATGTGGTGATGTATTTTTCAAAAACATTACTAAGCGTAAAATCTGCTTAAGGTGGGTGAACTAATATTTTTTAGGGGAAAGAAATTTCTCGTAATGCCACTTTCAGTTAGTCCTCAAATCTCATGAGAACTTTTGCCATGTTTGGTGGTCTCTAATTTTAAAAACATGTTTTTATCCTTTTTCAATGATTTAAAATGTTGAATCTTTGGGGTTCAGATTTTGTAAGCGTTTTGAGTGCTAGGAAGAGAAGGTTTAATATGTAGCGTTAAAAAGAGTGAATTTAAAAAATCCTATACAAAGTAAAAATTTTCAAGTTCTTGATTTCAGGGATCCCATGAAATATGGCTGCATGTTCAAATGCTTGGTATCGTAAATCATGAGCCATAATTCATTAAAGCATATCAAAGCATGAAATGTCATGAATGTATGATGCATCCAAATATAACATCGAAATTTCTTGCTATATCAAAGTCAAGCTCTATGTGCTATTATTAACCCTTTTCATCTTTTCTTTTTTTTTTTTTTTTGGCGGGGAGGGGGGTGGTTGGGTTGAGAAGGTGGTGGTGGTCATTGCTCATGTTTCATCTAACCTGTGTTCTCTTTTTTACATTTTTGTCCTTTTGGGTTCACATGTATGCTCGCATTTTGTTCAGATAGCCTGATCAACTTCCCTCGAAGGACTTCTCTTTCTTCGGGCCTCCATTCTCAACCGGCTCAACAACGTGAGGAGCAGCAAACCGTTGCCCAGAACTCAAACCACAGTGATCAGATTGCTCCTCTTGCAACTGCTGCGCAACTTACTTCTGCTAGCAATGGTGTTCTGAGTGTAAATAATTCCCTTAATGCTCCACCATCCGCCGTTGCTGCGCTCCTCCACCAAAACTCATTGAATTCCAGGCAAGAAAACCAGATGGGCAGCGTCACCAGCCCCTATGGCGGGGGGAACACTGTTCAAATACCATCAGCTGGTTCTTCTAATTCACTGCCACCATCCCAGCCCAATCCTTCATCTCCATTCCCCTCGCCAACACCATCCACGTCAAACAACAAGACAACCCCAGCCTCACATAACACCACCCATTTGAGCTCTGCTAATTCACCTGCAAATATGTCTACAATCCAGCAGCCATCAACTCGGTCTCATGAGGCTGATCTAACCGAGTCGCAGAGTTCGGTGCAGCAGATCTTACAAGAGATGATGATGCCCTCTCAGCTAAATGGCGCCAATACCTTGGGAAATGAGATGAAGGGAATTAATGGTATGACACCGGCTCTGAATGGAGGCAGCTGCTTGGTTGGAAATGGCATGGCGAACGGCTCGGGCATTGGTGGCATGGGGTTTGGAAGCATGGGTGGGATTGGCCCATCGGCAACACAGAGTGGGTTTAGGGCAGCAATGGCTAACAATACCATGAGCATGAACGGGAGGGTTGGGATGAATCATATCTCACAGGATCCAACAGCCATGAACCATCAACAGCAACAGGATATGGGAAACAGGCTGTTGGGTGGGCTTGGACGAGTTAACAGCTTCAATAATCTTCAGTTTGATTGGAACCAGTGAAATCAAATTTGCTTATGATTGCATGATCTGAAGTGTGAAAAGATTGCCATCAGATTCTTGCCGGTATGAGTTGAAGCCTAAACTCAACTTGGGAAACCCTCTTCTTTAAAAATTTCTCAGAATACCTTCTTCCATACAATCCCTGGCCTTTTCCTTATAGCTTACAGAGTTGCAACTTGTATGCAAGGTATTTTGTATATCATGCTTAAATGACAAGTTCTTGTTGAGGCGCACAACCGTTGGGAAAAGTGTATTCATAACAGAGATGAGAGTGAGTGGTAAAGCACAATTTCTGTGGCAGTTCTTGATGCGATTTTATTATAGTTGAAGGGGCGGTCTGAGCAATAGCATGAGCTCAGAAGTTTGTGGAAGAGATGCATATTATTGCCCAAGAAGTTTGGAGCCTGAATTAGCTTGCCCTTCTTTTTTCATTCTTGCAAGTTTTCTCAGGCATTGTGAAAGAAATCATGATTGCAAAGGTCAGAGTGCTGTGAATGAATGGGAGTTGTGGTGTTTCTGTTTCCTTCAACCAATGTCGACTTTGCTTGGCTCAATGGATTATTTCCATCACAGAAAAATAAAGTTCTTTGTTTGGTAGTTCTCATCTTTGGTAGATGGCTCGCAGGCTGATTCATTCAACTATAACTCGGGTGTATGATTTGGTAGTATTTGATGCTATTTTGCTATGGTTGAAGTGTTGGATGCTATTTTGCTATGGTTGAAGGGTTGGTCTAAGCTTTCGAGCTTGAGCTCCGTCTTTGTTAGCTGAATTTGCGAGCCCTATATGTTCTATGCATAAATATTACGAAAAATTTAGTCAGTTTTTTTATTGATAAATTTATTTATATGCTTGTTGAGGTGGATAAGCTACTTTTTAAGGTGGACAAGATACTTTTCATCTATAGTATTTATTTATGAAATATACAAAAAAATTTATTTGGTGGCTAAATTATTTTTGTAGACATAAATATTTCAAATACTTTCACCATCCAACTTGATAATTTAATTATTTTTTTTTTCAAATCAAAAAAATATAAAAAATATTATGAAAAATATGAACTTATCTAGAAGGATGGTAATGTAAAAAAATATGGATAATATATTTGAAAGTTATTTTTTCATACATAAAAAAAAAATATGAATAAATTATTTTTTTTATCTAATTATTATTCAAAAAATATTTATTTAAAAAAATATAAAATTTTAAATAAATTTTTTATTCACAAAAGAATGAACTTTTTTGGGCTTGTTAATGGACTTTTAAGGATTTATTTTTTTATAGATAAATATTATGAGAAAGTTAGTTAATTTTTTTATTGATTAATTTATTTATATTTTTATGTTTTTTAAGATGAGTAAGTTATTTTTTTATGAATAATATTTATTCTTGAAATAAAGAAAAATTTTATTCATTTACAGGATGGTTCAATTTTTTCATCAGAAGTAGAAATTTATTTTTATGCCTAAAATGTCACATCCTTATTTTTAATATATTTATCATTCAATGTTCAATAATTTAATCATCAATTTTTTTAATTTAAAAAGTATTATTAAAAAAAGTATAAGAGATAATATAAAAAATATAAATAAATTTTAATAATTTATTCAAAAAAATAGTAATAAAAAAGAATATGGGTATTAGATTTGGAGCTATTTTTTTTATGCATAAAAAAATATAGATAAATTATTTTTTATTTAAATATTATTTTAAAAAATATTTATTTAAAAAAATATAAATTTTTAGATAAATTTTTATCTTTTGGTTTTGAGGTTTGAAGAAATCATGGTTGCGGAGGTCAAAGCCCAATGTATGTGAATTGTAGTGGTTCTATTTTCTCTTACCAATGCCACAGTGCCTCTAGGGGTGCTCTTGGCTTATGTCAGCTCTAGGTTTTGTTAAATCAAGATTTTTTAGGGTCATACATGGTCCATTGGATGCCCGGCCGCTTGGGTTTGGACTCAGGTGCCAGTGATGTGTGTTGGGGTATATTTTAAGAGTCAAGCAAGATAAAATAATGCATGTTTTGAGAAGTGTATTAATAAATTATATGATACATACTATAAAAAGTAGATAATGTTTGACAAGTAATTAATGATTAGTTATATAATAATGATTGATCAGAAATAGAAAAATGCACATATGAGGTATATATACCTAAATATGTTTTAATATGTCATATTTTATTCTATCCTAAGTTACAAAACAAAGTTTCATGTGCAAAGTTTGTTTAAAAATGGAATAATATATAAATAAAATTAATATTATGTATGATAAATTAGGTGCTAAGTGGGTTTGGGTCTAAATTTCAAATCATATTCGAGAGTTTTTCAATGGGTTTGCGTATAGATACATATCCAACTCATTCATCATGAGTTTTGAGTCAGGTTTTGATTTAGCTAAATTATTTAAAAAATCTTGAACTTTTTGAGGGTTTTAATTTTTATCTTATACTTCGATTCGATGTAATGAGGCTATCCAACTTTTAGAATTTTACAATTTCTCTCACGTGACAAATAGAAACTGACGTAGAATGAAATTGCTGATGTGGAATCTTTAGAAACTTTTTCTTTCTCTTTCTCCCTTTTCTCTTTATTATTGCCTCTTTTAAAAACTCACCATCATCAATACCTCAATCTCTACGATCACCAACTCTAAAGCCTCTATCATAATCATCACCACCAAGACTATATTTGCCACCAACACTAAATCCATTGTCCGAAGTTGAATTTTTTTGGTGGTTTTCATTTTTTTATCTTAAACTTTGATTCGTTGTAATCAGGTCATCAAACTTTTAGAATATTATAATTCTTTTCCGATTGCTACTTCTATCTAACGGTCGTGATGGAAATAGTCATGTGCTATCACGTGACATGTAGTAGAAGCTAATATTGGCATGAAATAGCTAATATAGAACCTTTATAAACTATTGCCTCCTTTTTTTCTTCCTTCTAGCTAGAGTTTTTACTTAGTTTTTTCTTTCCTCTTTACCACTATCTCCTTTGAAACCCCACCACCACCTATACCACCATCAGTACCTCAACTCCTATCATTATCAACTCCAAAGCCTCCACCATGACTACTAGCACCACTAGGACCGCCTCCGCCACCATCACCAAATCCACCACCATTGCCTCCCATGATGCTTGAGAAGTAAGTCATTTTCATGGAGTACATGCTACGGAAGGCAAATCTCTCTTATACAATAACATGTCGAAGTTATGAAACTCCTTCAATCGTGCTAAGTCCACGTGCTTGTCTCCTCCCTAAAGAGGAGGTACAAATAATGGTGGTTTTAGAGAAGATAGTGGTAGAGGAAAATGGAGAAAAAAGAGAAATAGAAGTCCTAGGTAGAAGAGGAGGAAAAAGGGGAAGAAGAGTTTAAACCCTGATTAGAAGAGGAGGAAAAGGGGAAAAAAGTTTTAACCCTAGTTAGAAAAGGAGAAAAAGGGAGGAGTTCAGGATTCCACATCAGCTTGTTCCATGCTATATCAGCTTCTATTATGTGACATGTGATGGCACGTGACCATTTCCATCATGGTCTTTAGATGAAAATAGTAGTCAAGGAAGAAATTTTGCAATATTTTAAAAGTTCGATGATCTGATTGTAATGAATCAAAGTTCCGGATAAGAATGAAAATCTTTAAAAAATTCAGAAATTTTAAAATAATTAAATCTCTGATTTTGTAGGTTAGGGTGGTAACCCTATTGCTAACTTGATTATTGGAATTAAAAACAATCCATCCTTACTAGGGACTTTTGATAGTAACATTTGTTGTTATCAAAAATATTTTAGTGAAAAAATTAGTGGCGAAAAGTCCCATCATTCCTCCCATAAGTATTTGCATTTTGGCCGCCACCTTATATTTATTGCTTCCACAAGTGTTTACATTTTGGCCAAGATCTGGTATAATTGTCTGATTGAGTTTCCGACCGCAACTTGTATTTGGGGTAAAGTGGTGTTATTCCTTTTTAATTGTCCCCACCAAAACCATTAATGTTTGCTACAACCGTTATAATGGCTTTGTGTTTCCCATTCTCATGATTATGCATTTTCTTTATCAGAGAAATATAGGGCAAAGCCCAACCAAATGCATTTAGGCCCATGTAATTTTGGATTATTTAGTACTAAATAATGTTTACTATTGTCACTGTGATGTTATAATAAAAATAATAGGCGATAATTGAAGAAAAATGGTGTTATTATTTTATCATTATTTATTCGACAAAAAAAAAAAATCAATATTCAAGTAGTTTCTTTTTTTTTTTTTTTGAAAAAATTGATGTATAATTTACGTTGGGAAAGAAAGTAGTATTTTAGCTTAGCAAGAGCACATGTGGAAGATCTTTTCCTTGATCCTAGCGCTCATTTAAGAGTCAACAGTGTATGTATTTGACAAAATTTTGGTTTCAATTTTTTTTTTAAAAAAAGCCTACCCAATATCGCTAGTGCAGCGTGTGAGCTACATGGTGAAATGCACCGGCCGGAGCTTCACATAATCACAGGTAAATTACAGCATAATCAATAGCATACAAATCTTGCTAACTGGAAGTTGCAACCAAGAAATAGTAGCTACTTCAGGTCAAGAAACATATCACGCAAGCAATTTGAACCCCGCAATTGAGGAGAAAGAGGACCTTCACCATTCTACATTCACGTGAGACTCATATTATGAATAGACCTACTAAGCCATGATAGCTCTACCGATGGCTAAATTAAAATGATAAATTATATTCTAACCGTGCATTTTGCTAATCATGGTCATTCGTTACGATAGGTCCTATTCACCAAATGCTTATCTTACCTTACCGTCGTAGAAATGAGCGGCTATAGTTATCAGTGTCCATGATCATGTAGCATATAATTAGTTTCTTAAGTTAGAATGCATATCAAGTTAGAATACATGTCGGCGGGTTCGGCTGAACTCCTCTTCCCTTCGGGAAGGCGTGGAACCTTGCGTTTGGTGGAACTTTGGATAGCACGTGGGCAGCATTGAGGCCCCGCTTGTTTCGCCGCCATGTCTCCTTTGCTAGTTGATGAGAAAACGTTGACTCATCTGGGTGGCAATCCTTGCGGCCGTCTTCCTTCCAAACAAAAAAAAAAAAAGAAACGCTGACTCTACCGGTGCAAGGCAATTATCAGTATGTATAATTAGGTACAGGTTTGGTTTAGTCTTTCACTGTAAATCTATACATAATTTTAGTTTAATAAGTATCATCAATTTATGCTGACATGCTGAAAGCGTCGTGGATTTAACGATGCTTAAAAGCATCGTAAAATTCAAAGATAGTTAATGTCGATGCTTTTAGAAAAAGCATCATTAAAATCCAAAATTCTCGATGCTTTTTAGTGTCGTAAATTAACGGTGCTAAAAAGCATCATTAGATTCGTTTAATCCCCCATCCATCTTCCTCCCATATTCTAACCTATCCACCGTAGCCCCCCCACCATTTCTCTCTTGCCGTAATCCCCTTCCCATCCCCGGCCCCCATCTCCGTCGATTCTCCATTGCCCGATGTCGCACCCATCTTCCTCCGATGCACCAGCCGTCCACGCCACACCCCACCATTTCCTCCCATGCCCTTGTGCCCTAATCCCCTTCCCACCCCTGGCCCCCATCTCCGCTGATTCTTTGCCGCCGCGCGGCGTCGCACCTATTCCCTTCGATGCACCAGTCATCCACATCGCACCCGCCATCCTCCCCTTCCCTCTGCTGCCACGTTCATCCATGCCACACCCACACCGTCCATGCCACACGCCGTTCGCCCTCCTCGTGACCACCCACCGGCCCTCCTCCCTCCCCTCCCCCCTCCTGGCAGCCGTCTGCACGAGCCCAAAAGACCCCTCGGTCCCCCCCCCGCCGCACCCCACTGCCCCTCTCCCCGATGCCGCCACCCTCCCCGCTGCACCCCACCGTCCCCCTCCCCGACGCCGCACCTCACTGCCCCTACTGCCCAACCACCAACCCAGCCAACCGGTGGCCCCCCTATCCTCCCCCTTGGTCCTTGACCAAGCCTCCATCCGTGCCTCACTAGCTCCTCGGCCTCCGGCACCCATCCTCGACCCCCTCTTCCCGACCGCACCACCTCCCTTCCAGCCATCGGTGCTCCTATCGCTAGACCTCTTTAGAGTTGCCGGTGCTCCTACGCACCCCTCACTCTCCGACCTTTGGTATATTATTTAAAAATTATTTTTTAAATATATTTTAGATAATTTAAAATAGATAAATTATATATTCATTATCGACTTTCATATTTTTTTATTGAATATAGGTATTTGATGAAAATAATATCTACTAGTCTTTTCTTATATCATTATCTACTGTAAGTAATTTATTTTTTTAATAATATTTTATTTATAGATTGAAAGATTATTCTTATGCATGGTATTATTTGAAAGTGTACATAGTAGTTGAAGGATTTAGATAATATTTTAATTATTTTTATTAATTATTTCTAGATTTGATTGTGATGCCTTAGCTTTTGATGGCTAGACTAGCTTTAGAAAAGAGATTATTTATTTTCTTGTATATGAGAATTTTGAATGACTTAGAAAGATTAATTTTGTTGATCCTTTGAGCCTTTAGTACGGATTTATTTGAAAATATTTTGGTTAGGATGCATGCTAATTCTAAGAGTTTATTTTATTAATTTTTTGTTATTTGGTTGCCATCAGATCATTATCTAACTAAGTTATTAAAAATTTATGGCACGGTACATAATATTTAATTAATATACACGAGACTTGGGTCTCGGACCTGCGTGCTCGGGCCTCTGGTCTCAGCTAGCGTCGAAGGCATTCAGCCCTCGTGCACCCTACGCGCTCAGATCGATGGAAGATGCCGAGCAATATTAATTATAAATTAATTTTAATAAAATTTATATTACATGAAACCATAGATCCATCTTTTGATTAATGTACATATTTTATTATATCCGTATATTTATTTATTTGTATATGAGTAAAAAAATATGTTCATTGATCAATTGATTGTCTAGTATGAATAGTTTAAAAAATGCAAGTAATTCTATAGGTCATTACAATAATCAAATGGTATGCTGAGGGTTCGAAAAAAATTTTGGATGATATATTTTTTTGTTCTTCCTATATGAGAGAACTAAGAAAAAATACTGCCAAAATTTTTTTCGACTTCTATTGTATATCATTTGATTACTGTAATTAATCTATAGAATTAATGCATTTCCTAAATGAGATAGAACCTTCTTTAACTATTAGTTGATGATAGCATGCATTTACTATGTAAGCCATATCATATCTAGATGTATTTTTGAGTCTTTAATTTTTATAATGAACTACAATAGCTATTATTTTTTAAATTTTATGAAATGACTGATATTTTTTACTCATTGCATTAATATAAGTCATATAATTTTTTTTATTTTTAGATAAATTGCAAGTTCGGTCATTTTTATCCTAGAATGGATAAAAATTCGATAAATAAACCAAGGAATAGTAAAGAATATTTAGATAGAGTTCATGACTTCATTAAATTTGGTATGGAGAAAAGTAGTTTGAATGAAAAGATTTTATGTCCATGTCAAAAATGTGTAAATAGTTTTTCTCTAGATCCATAAATTATTGAAGAACATTTGGCATGGAATGGCTTTTTAAGAGGTTATACCGACTAGATTTTTCATGGAAAATCTATATTACCATCATCATGTAACCAACCCCTAACTGATTTAGGATCCACTAGCTTACAAGACAATCCTGTAAGAGATGATGATATAAGAGGTTTGATCATAAATGCTTTTGGACTTGGTGTTCAAAATTTAGGAGAATCCAGTAGTATACATGAAGCAGTTGGGATGTTTGATGGATGTACACATATGGAATGTATGCATATTGAGGAGTTTATACATACATCTAATGATGAGACAGCTCATTATCATACCTTAATGAAAGATGCAGATGAAGAATTATATCCGGATTGTATGAAATTTTTTAAGATTTTTTTCTTGTACATTTATTCCATTTAAAATTTTTGAATGGATGATCTGGGAAGAGTTTTACCATGCTACTCAAGTTATCAAAGGATGTATTTTCAGAAGGCACTGGTTTACCACTATTGGTGTAGAAAACTGTAGATGCTGGAATTAGCTGAAGTCGAGGAAGACGAGGTTACCACTGGGACCTACAAAATAAGTCCAAATCGGAGGTGGGATGGCTCCAACAGGACCCTCCAATGGTTAAGACATCTCTTCTAGCCAACAGAAATGGAGTGCTCATGAAGAATTGAAGTAGAGTTTTGAGCTTAGAGAGAAAGCATATCTTGAGGATCCTTTATATAGGTAGAGCTCATAACCAACTAATGGTGACAGCCATAACTGCCTGGTAGTAAGTCATTCGGGGCAACGTGAAGTTTGTTATGGAGGATGAGTTATTGTTTGTCGCGACTTACAAGTGGTTGAGATTCATTTATTAGAGTTCGGACGTTGATTGAAGATTTTAGTCTATGCAATGAGCTTGTAACCGACCGGGGTCTATTAGGGCGATCTCCAGTGACTTCGAGAAGTTTGGGAGCATCTTGGATCGCATGTGGATAGGGACCCCCTAGATTAAAACCCGAGGTAATGTATCTCATCCTTTGTGAAGCAGTTATTATGGATCAACGATTTGGCGAGGTCCATGCTTGGTTGGGGGAAGCTCGTCAGAAGAGAGTTCGACTGGTACAAATGCAACTAGAGGAATCCGACTAGGAGGAGTTTGGAAGATGTGTGACTGGAGGAGTTTGACTTGGAGGAGTCCGAAAGGTGTGCGACTGAAGAAATCCGGTTTGGAGAAGTTCAGAAGGAGTGCGATTGAAGGAGTCCGACTTGGAGGAGTTTGGAAGGTGTGCGACTGGAGGAGTCCGACTTGGAGGAGTTCGGAAGAAGTGCAACTAGAGGAATTTGATTTGAAGGAGTCTGGAAGGAGTGCGACTAGAGGAGTCCGAAAGGCATGCGACTGGAGGAGTTTGAAACTCGACACCAGCCAAGATCGGGAGGGTTGAATTTTGGTCTTGTCATTCATTTGGAGCTAAAAAATAAGGTTAATCAGTTAACAATATAATCTTACTATTCAAGATCATCTACCTAGGCTTCTCCATGTCTATGATGAGTTCCATGGCATGGGCTTGTCATCAAGAGAATTGGCAAGTTCATGCAAGATGAGAATTGATAGTTAAGAACTTCGGCAGGGGTTATTTTACCCCTAACACTAGTCCTCCTACTTTTGAGTTCGAATTTTGAATGAAAAGAGTACAGAAAAATTGCTACAGCAAAAGTCTTTCTCCGGATTCCCGTGCTCATCTGATGGAGAGTTTTGGCATTTAATGTACTAGCATTGAAGCTTTTTTAATTCGAGATGACTTGAAAAGACCATTTTTTGAAACTCTCATTAAAGTTCTACCCTAAGTACGGCATAATTAAGATTCTGTCAGCCGCCAGTTCTCTATCATCAGATGAGTGGGACATGTGTCAAGTGAAGATTGACTAGAGTATACCTATCATCATAACCATCTCGGACTCTGTAGGATATTTAAGTTCGCCTTCTTTCTCTAGAGACTTATTTCACCCGAGACCCTTTCCTTCTTCCTCTATTTTTCTTCTCTCTTCCGCTTTGATAGTTTCGGCTTTCTCCACCATTCCTTCTGATTCCAGGCATCTTCCTAATTGATTTTCATCGCGCTCATTGTCTTTCTGCTCTTTCCAATCACTTTAGATTAGTTTCAAAACCTCTTTTCAGATTATTTTTGCATCTTTTGTGCCTTGTCTGTTCGATTTCTTCAGAGAGGTTTTGCACCCCATTTTTTTTTTGATTTTTGGGGCGTTTTTCAAAACTTAATTTGATTCAAATGTTTTTGGAGACTTCTTGATCCACTAGTTTTAGGAGTCCATCCGGTCCGACCTTTGAAAATCCAAATCCCAAGAAGGAGGTTAAACTCAGTGACATGCCTCGTTTGACCTTCGTACCGGATATGATCTCCTATTTCTTATCCCTCGATGATCTTTCTTTGATTAGGATCTAATACGGGGTCCCTATCGAGTATGAACTTGAACTTCTTGGACCAAGTGACCGGGCCTGTTCCCCTCCTCCAAGCCACTTTTGCCTATACCTAGAGACTCTACGTGCTGGACTGAGACTCATTCTCTTGCCTTTTGTAATTGCTCTTTTTTATTTCTTAAACATCTCACTCGTCTCTGTAGTGCCAAACTCTTTTATATTTATGATCGGATTCCTCTCCTTTTATCATTTAGCCAAAGTTTATCTCACCATTTTTCTTTTCAGAAACTACTATACCTTCAAATGCCATCCTTCTGAAAGGACTAGTAGTATTTCTCATCTCAGTTCGGCAAGAAAGGATTGCTAAAAGGTGCTCCTTCCTTCATCCACCACTGGAAGAAGAAGTTCTTCTTTGTATCATGTCCAACTTTATTGTTAGAGCTTTCCTTTTGGGGTCTCCTTAGAGAGTCGGTCCATCGAGCTCCCAGCTTAGATAGGGGTGACCTTGATTCCGCCAATAAGCTCAAAAATTATCGGGCCCCTCTTCTATCCAAACTCCTGAAAGATCAGACTCTGTTCAATATGAATTTGAGTCCCCTCAACCCTGCCGGTATATTTTTGCATTCCACAAACTTTCATGGGATTTCATATATATGGATGTTTCTAACTGCGACCTTCTCTTTATTGCAGAGATGGATGCCCAAGTAGCTGAGATGCTTGCTAAGGGGCTTCATGCCCGCAAAATAAAAAAAAGGATACCGAGAGAGAGTTCGAAGAGGGTGAAGATCACTGCTTCAAGTCCCGTGGCTCCCGTCGATGCTGCTGTTGCCTCCAAGGTCGCTGAGAGTGCCGAAGTCACCCCCATCGTCGAGGTTGGCATCATCGATGGGGGTTCAATGCCTCCTACATCCTCGAGCCTCTCTGCTGAAAAAGAGAAGGAAGGGAAAAAGGGGAAGAAAAAGAAAAAATTGACTATCGTAAGGTACAATGGAACGATCATCCCACTCGGTCCAATGATAACAGTGATGACTTAGAGGAGGATCCCTTCAGCAACCCAGACATCATATGGGATTTGGTTGATAAGTTTGCTCTGCCCGAGGTGATAGACCAAATGGTCGATCTTGAACATGCGTAGCTTACCTGGGACTCCCTTAGAACCTTCCTTTGGGTAATCATCTCGTTACTTCTCCTTTCTCTTTTCCCTTCTTATGCACACATAATTTGATTTGTTCTTTGCAGTCAGATCATCAACTACTCACGCATATCAGAATGGTGAACCATTTAAAGTCAGAGGCATTGAAGGCTCAGAAGGACCTTCAAGCCAAAGTTGACCGCCTTCAGGAGAAGATCGTCGAGGTTGATCATCTCTTAAAGGAATTGCCGAGGTCAGAGGTCTTTAGGAGGAACTTAGGAAAGAAGAGCTCACCTCAGTGAGGTTGAAGGCCGCTTTGATTTTGGAGGAGGAGAGGAGGAAGAAGGCCGAGATTAAGATCGCTGAGCTGAAGGATCAAACTTCAAGGTAGATCTCGGAGGTGAAGATCTGGGTAGTGGAGGAGTTCAAGATTTTCTTTGAAATGAGGGATCTGAATGTTGCATTTAGTCAGAAGACCTTTCAGAAGGGATACGAGCTCTATGAGGATCAAGTGGCTGGCAAGTTTCCTGAGCTCGATCTTGATTTCTTATATGAAAAAGTTCCTGAGGAAGCAGCGGACCCGTTTGCCATCGTAGCCGACCTTTTGCCCGATGAGCCTACCCCTACCGCACCTCCAACTTCGTCCGTTCCCTCTGCTGCTGAGGAGCCCACGCCAACTAGGACTGCATTGAACTTCATCAAACCCCTAGAGGTCGACTTTCCACCTACCAAGCCAGCTCCCACCATGTCTCCAACTTCATCCGCTTCCTCCACTACCGAGGAGCCTATCCCAATCGAGGCCACACCGAACTTCGCCATCCCTTCAGAGGTCTGAGACCTCCCATTTTGTATTTTTTTTCTTCATTTGCCTTTTTTCTTATACTTGAAAAACATTTTAATCAATAAAATCAAGTTTGTTTTTATAGCAAATTTATTTCTTTCATGAAAATTTGCATTGTGATGCCTTCATGCTTCAAGTGCAGTCTCCTGTCGAAGCCTATCCCTTATCTCAGGGTATTCCCCTGAAAGCTCATGCAAAAAACTTAAGAAAGAAGGTTCATCATTTGAAGAAGTTAAGGAAGGCAGAAGACGAACTTCAAAGATTGAGAAAAAGTCATTCGAAGGCCATGGTTGAAATTATCTGCCTTTAAAATCTGCATAAGAAGGGTTCCATGAGCTTCATAAATCGGAAGCGGATTCTGAAGAAGAGCTGGAGAAAGTGAAGAAGCATGGTAGTGAGAAGACGTGGGCCTTGACGTCCAAGGTCAGCTTCCTTGAAGTTAAGCTTAACATAGCAAAAGAGAAAATTTGGCTATTAGAAGGGAGCTCGCTATGATCTTCTGATAAGGCGCGATATGATTGAGATTGGTTAAAGAGATTTTTCAAGTTTCAGAAATAACTTCACCATACCGAGACTTGGCATAACAATTATAGGTTAGGCTAGACTGAGAAAATGTCCAAACTCGAACGTGAGCTTAAGGCGGCCAGAGATAAGATGACTCATCTTTAGAAGCGATTAGCTGATAGTCAGTAGGAGGGTGCAAGCGAAGAATCGTAGATCACCTCCTTGAGGAAGACCATGGGCGATCTTTCTAAAACCGTTGGGAAAGAAAAGGCCAAAGTATAACGACTGAAAATTCAACTAACTTATGAGCAATAAGCTATCAAAGATGTGGAGGCTGAGTCGACGGTCCTGAGAAGATAGTTGTAAGAGTCTAAGGATCGTTGTTGTCGAGCTGAGAAGTTATTTGAAATTGCCTGTTGAAGAGGAAGAAACTAGAAGAAGAAGTTGTTAGTCTCTCATGATGGCCAAAGTTGGTAGCCCAAAGTCTGAAGAATCCGAGCCTTCTTAGGACTTTATCATGTCTTTCTGTTTTGTTCTCCTTTTTGAACATGGTTTCATAGGACCTCGTTTGTAATGAACTTCAGCTTCAATAAAATGATGCTTCTTTTGATTGTCTTTTTACTCTGTGTGGGTTTATTACCTATTGATTTCTTTATTTCCTTCATCTTATCTTTTAATGAAATGACTATTAGATAATGTCTTCCTCCTATTTTAAATAATTAAAGATCTTCATCCATATTAGGATAAGGTTCTCCTCCTATTCTTAATGTTGTTAATATTTATCCTTGTTAGGATGAGGTCCTCCTCCTATTTCTAACAAGATCGTAGAAACATAAAAGGGCCATTGAGGGGGCCTCTTTCCTCCTCCTGTCTCAAACAATCGAAGGGCTTCATCCATGTTAGGATGAGATTCTTCTCATATTTCTAACATGGTTAACATTTATCCTTATCAGGACGAGGTCCTCCTCCTATTCCTGATAAGATCGTAGGGACACAAAAGAATCATTGAGACAAAATCTTTCCTCCTTCTATCTCAAACAATCGAAGGTTTTCATCCATGTTAGAACGAGATTCTCCTTCGGTTTCTAATATGGTTAGCATTTATTCTTGTTAGGATGAGGTTCTCCTTCTATTCCTGATAAGATTGCAAGGATATAAAAGAGCTGTTGAGAGAGCTTCTTTCCTTCTCCTATCTCAAATAATTAGAGGTCTTCATCCATGATAGGATGAGGTTCTCCTCTTATTCCTAACATGGCTGACTTTATCTAATGATGAAGTTTGGGGCGTTATTCTCTATCATCATAATTTTGCACCAAAGACAATGATACCAAAGTAAGAAAATTTTATTAAAATAAAATTACCGATGGTACATCTATAGGTTTTTCAAATTTCATGGGCATCATAGATCGGCTCCTTCGAGCTCTTTTAGATAATAAGTACCGAATTGGATGACTTTCTTGATTTCATATGGGCATTTTCAATTTGGGACGAGCTTTCCTTGATTTTGAGGTTGTGAGATGGCCGCTCGCTGAAGCACCAAGTCTCCCACTTTGAATCCTTTGCTTCTAACCCTGGAATTATAGTAGCGGGCCACTTTCTGCTTGTTGGCCACCATCCAAATTTGAGCCTCTTCTCATTTTTTCTCCAACAAATCGAGGTTAGCCCTAAGATCCTGTGAGTTGTGTTGTTCATTGAAGGCCACAACCCATGTCGATGGTAGTTTGAGCTCTATCGGGATGATTGCTTCTATTTCTAAGGCCAAGATAAATAGAGTCTCCCCAATCGATAATCTTTGGATAGTTCGGTATGTTCAGAGTACATGATAGAGTTCATCCATCTAAGTTTTCTTTACTCTTTCGAGTCTTACTTTAATACCTTACAGTAAGATCCTGTTGGTTACCTCGACCTCACCGTTTGCTTGTGGATGGACTACTGCTATAAAATGGTGGAAGATATTCAAATCTTCAAAGAACTCGATAAGTTTTATTTTAGCAAATTATCGTCCATTATCTGTTATAAGGATCTGAGGTAGGCTGAATCTACAAATAATTGATTTTTAGATGAAGTCATGCACTTTAACTTCAGTAATCTTTGCCAGAGATTCGATCTCGATCTATTTTGTGAAGTAATCAATAGCTACCAGTAGAAATTTTCGCTGTCTGAATACCATAGGAAAGGGTCCGAGTATGTCCATCCTCCATTGTGTAAATGGCCATGAGATACTTAGGGAGTAAGTTCAGAGGTCGGTTGTCTTTGAATACTTGCATTTCTTTGACATCGGTCATATTTTCTGACATATTCTATAGAATCATGGTACATTATCGATCAATAGTAGCCCTATTGAAGTAGCTTGTGAGATAAGAATCTGGCCCCCAGATGACTTCTGTAGATTTCTTCATCCACTTTTCATAATGCAAAATTAATCTTAGAAGGTCCGAGATATTTCAAGAGTGGTAAAGAATACGATCTTTTATATAACTTACCTTCATATAAAATATACAAGAAGGCTTGATTTCTAAGTTTTTGAACTTCTTTTGGATCATAAGAAAGAACTCCATCCTTGAGATAAGTAACTAGTGGGTTGATCCAGTTGGGCTTGTGATCGACCTGCATTACGGGATGCGGCTCTTCTGAACTTGGGTATTTCAGAACTTCAAAGAAGATCTTCTTAGGCAGTTCAGTCAGAGCTAATATGGCCAATTTAGAGAGAAGATCAACCCTGACATTTTCTGCTCTTGAAATCTGCTTGATGTCAAAGCTTTTAAAGATAGAAGTAAGATTCTTCACTTTCTCAAGATACTTCATCATGCTTTTCTTTCGAGCTTCATAATTATCACTAACTTATCCCACCACCAATTGGAAGTCACTATAAATTTGGAGCTGATCTACTTTCAGTTCTTTGGCTATTCTCAATCCCACGATTAGAGCTTCATATTCTGCCTTATTATTTATTATAAAAAAATTAAAACATAGTGCATATTTGATGATAACTCCCTTTAGATTAACTTGAAAGAACCAGATTTAGGATTTTAAGGCTAGATCTTAAAACTTTTTCTAGATCAGTAGCAGAAGACTCAAAATTAATCTAATTAATTCTAAATATCAGATAATCCCTAGATCTAAGACCATATTATATGATTATTACATGGTATTTAAATTTGAAATAAAAAATAAATAAGAAGAAAATGTTGATCACATCAATCTAGATCTACACTACATCTCATGCATGTATGAAAAAAAAAGATCAGATCTATTACCTGAGCGAGTTAGATATTCTAACTCGCTGATCCAGGCTTGAAGATGAAGTTGCAAGCTGTATACATGTCCAGCCTTTAGAAGTCGTCCACATGAGCCCATGATCACGATCAGAAATTCAGATGCTAGAAATCAGTACAGTATGCTAGTACTGTGCTGATCTATTTTCGATGGTTGATCAAATGCCTTCTTTCTTTTAGATTGAACTCTTCCAAAGAAGAGGAAGAGAAGAGATTTTAGATATAAGACACTCTCAGACAACCCAAAGAAGAAGGAAGGAAAGAGATGAACACAGCAACCCTAGAAGAAGACCCTCTTCTTATTCTCTTTGCTCTCACCTAGACACTTAGTTTTGTGTCTATTGAATCTCAACGCCTAAAGGTTCTCTCTCCCTAATTTTTACACACCTCAAAGCCCTCTTAAAGATCTATAACCCATGAAAATTTTAAGCCAAAATTTATTCAAAATATATAGAAAAAGAAGAGTCCTTGTCTTGGTCAAATACTAGATAAGAAAAGGTCAAACATGGCAAGTCAAGGGGCGTCCAATTCTTGGGCGCCCCCTCCATAATTTTTGGCATGTACTAGCAAGAAAAGGCACACAAGAAAAGAGGTTTCTCATGTGGAATAAGAGAGAAATTAATTAAGAGAGGGGGTAGCACCTTTTGGGAAGAGTTTGAGTTTGTTAGGATTTTATCTCATAAAATCCAATATCAAAACAAACTCCTTCTTTGACTTGGACTTCTATCCAATTACCATATGAGAAAGAGAGAGAGAGAGGGGGGGCATACATGAAGATCAGAAAGAAAAGGATTTTTCATGAAAAATATCAAAAGAATAGGCATGAGGGGTATTGGGACTAAGGTGGCACAAGGAGGAATCCTAGTTTTACCAGGATTCTATCTATGACTTGATCAAAGTGGTTTCTTAAACCAAATTAAACCAAAACCAACTCAATCAAATTAAATTAGATTCTAACCCAATTAATGATTTAATTAAATTAGATTAAATTAGATTTAATTTTAATTTAATTTTTTAATTAAATTAAAAAATTGGGTTGACCTAAGTCCTAGTTAGACTAGGACTAGTTTTTTCTTGCACTTAACTTATCCAATAAGTCAATTGGACTTGATCCAATCAAGCCCAAACCAAATCTAATTAAATCATATTTAATTAAACTTAATCTCAACCCTTTGGCTTAATCAAATTAAGTCAGTTAGTAATCAAATTGCTAATCAATCCTCCTATAATACTTACACTAGGTTAAACATCAATCGTATTGATCGTTTAACCCTAGAACAATTTTCAATCATTAATTAACCATCTAATCAGATCATGAGCTCTAATGTATGTGATCTCATAGGTTCAAACCTAAGTTGGTATCATAGAAATAAATTTTTGTACTAATCAAAATGACCATCTAGCAATGATATCCGACGGTCGGATAGATCGAATGTATAGAACACCATCCTTAGAATCCATATGGATATAGTTTTCATATAATTCATCTTCTTGACCAAAATGCTTGTAGGACACCTCAGAGTTCAACTATCAACTCTGATCAGATTGTCCACATTGTATTTCAAAATATCAAATCCATCTAATGGATTATCTTGGCCAAGGTTTTGCTATATTGAAATATAGTAATACATTCTTCTCCAACTCTTAGAGTGGTCAATTCAATCTTGATCATACACCGACTTTGCAAGTACTTGACTATGCTCAAAAGCCTTCCATTACTAAATTAGAAATTCATTTAGTTTGGTACCAAAGCACAGTGAGTTGCTCATAAGTCACTGAGATGATCTCAGGTTTAAGAGATACTTATATCTATATCCCATCAGAGACATCCTCAATAGCAGAATGCTTTGGAGTTGGTCACGTTCAATGATGATGTACCCATATATCTCATCTGTATGCCATGCCAGTGTCTCCACACTCCTTGGTTAAGAGGATAACTAACCTATATGGTATACAGCGACCTATGCTCGATAGATGCTATCATCCTATTTAACAGCCTATCATTTGATCGTGAACTGATTTAAGGACTAATCAATAAATCCTCTCTTTATCAAAACTAAATAGTCCTAAGGACTTCATCACAAAAATGGAGTTCGTTAGAAGATGAAGACTTGTGATGAAAAACATGCTAAAGTATTTTATTTATCAATGATCAATTACATATACAAAATAGCTCAACCGTTAATAGACTAACGATTGACTTTTGGGATATAATTTTCAACAACTTTTACTTATCTTAAAGTCACTCGGCATAGTATCTAATATCCATCTTCGACTTATGGTTGTTGAACTCCTTGATTGCTAGGGCTTTAATGAAGGGGTCGGCTAGGTTCTCCTTTTCGTCGATCTTTTGAAGGTCGATGTCACCACGATCCACAATCTCATGGATCAGATGAAAGCGGCACAGAATGTGCTTTGTCCATTGGTGTGCCTTCAATTTCTTTGCTTGAGCTATGGCACCAGCGCTATCGCAGTAGAGCAGGATTGGACCATTAATGAAGGGTGCTACTCTGAGCTCGATAATGAATTTTCTCAGCCACATAGCTTTCTTTGCTGTATCTGATGCCGCTATGTATTCTGCTTTGCAAACAGAGTCTACCACTGTATGTTGCTTGAAACTTTTCAGCAGATGGTTCTACCATTTAGAGTAAAGATATACCCCAATATGCTTCTACTATCATCATGGTCAGATTGAAAGCTGGAGTCTATAAATTCCATCAGTTTTAGATCTGACTCATCATAAACCAACCATTGATTCTTAGTATTTCTCAAATACTTAAGGATAATTTTAACCATCTTTCAATAATTTTCTTCAGGGTCAGACTAATATCTACTCACTACTCCTAGTAAGTATGCTACGTCTGATCTCGTACATGTCATTGCATACATGATAGACCCCACTATCGAAGCATATGGGATTCTACTCATATGCTCTCTCTCTTTAGAAGTTGTCAGATAATCCTTCTTAGAGAGTGGAATTCCATGACCTATCGAAAGATAGCCTTTTTTAGAATTCTCCATATTGAACCTCTTCAGCATAGTTTCTATATATGTGGACTGGGATATACCAAGTATCTTTTTAGATCTATCTCTATAGATCTTCATCCTTAGGATGTAGAATGCTTCATCCAAGTTCTTCATGAAGAACTATGATGACAATCAGATTTTTATTTTCTATAGTACAGGGATGTCATTTTCGATTAAGAGAATGTCATCCACGTACAAAATAAGAAATACCACTATTGAACCATTTGCCCATTTGTAAATATAGGATTTTTCTCCATTCTTAATGAAGTCATATATTTTGGTCACTTTATCAAAATGCATGTTCCAACTCCGAGATGCTTGCTTCAATCCATAAATGAATCTCAAAAGTCTGCACACCTTGGACTCATCTATGGATGTGAACCCCTCAGGTTGTATCATATACATCTTTTCGATTACCTCTTCATTTAGGAAAGCTATCTTCATATTCATCTGCGAGATCTCATAGTTCAAGTGGACAGCTATTGCAAGCATTATCTAAATGAATTTGAGTATTGCCACTGGAAAGAATATCTTGTTATAGTCAATATCATAACATTGATGATATCCCTTGGAAACTAGATGGGCTTTATAGGTCTCCATCTTTTCGTTTGTGCCTCTTTTCTTTTTGAATATCCATTAACACCCAATGGGTTTAACCCCTTCAGATGGGTCAACTAATGTCCATACATCATTAACCTTCATGAAATCCATTTTGGATCTTATGGCTTCTAGCCATTTCTTAGAGTCGAATCTCTACATAGCATCCATGTAAGTGATCGGATCCTCATCGTTCTCATCAAGTTTGATGGGATCACCATCCTGGACAAAGAATCCATAGTATCTGTCTGAATGGCACAGTACTCTATCGGATTGCCTTAATGGTGTGGGTTCATTAGACTTTGGATCTAATCTAATCAAATTCGACTTAGGTTCAGCATTTTGTGTCGGACTTTTTACCTATTGAACTTCGTCAAGTTCAACCTTAGAGACAACGATTCCTTCACTAAGAAGCTCATTTTTCAGAAAGATTGCTCTAAGGCTGATAAACATCTTTTGTTCATCAGCATGGTAGAAATAGTATTCTTTGATCTTTTTTAGGTACCCTATAAATATGTACTTATTAGACCTAGGTCCAAGTTTATCTGTAATTAACCATTTGACATAAGCCGGGCACCCCCAGATCCTAAGGTGTAAAAGTGCTGGCTTACGTCTTGTCCATATCTCATATGAAGTTTTAACTAAAGATTTACTTAGAATTCTATTTAAAAGATAGCAAGCCAATTCGAGTGCATATCCCCAGAGGGATATCGGTAAGCTGGCAAAATCTATCATGGATCGGACCATATCTAACAAAGTTTGATTTTTTCTTTTAGATATACCATTATGCTGTGGTGTTCCTGAAGAAGTCCATTGGAAGAGAATTTCATTCTCTCCTAGATATGTGAGAAACTTATCGAAAAGATATTTTTCTTCTCGGTCAGATCGAAAAATTTTAATATTCTTTTCAGTTTATTTTTCTACTTTACTTTGAAATTATTTGAATATTTTAAAAGAATCCGACTTATATTTTATCAGATAGATATATTCATATATGGATAGATCATCTGTAAAAGTGATGAAGTAGACATATCCACCTCTAACACTTGTGCTTATTGGTCCACATACATCAGTATGTACTAGACCTAAGAGCTCAGTGGCTCTCTCACCTTTTTCAATAAAAGATGACTTGGTCATTTTACCAAGAAGTCAAAATTCATAGGTTGAAAGTGATTCATAATCACTAAGTTCGAGGATATCCTCTTGAGCCAACCTGCATATTCTATTCTTATTTATATGACCTAGCCTACAGTACCATAAATAGATATCTGTCATATTATCTAGTCTAGGATATTTGCCAGTTGAATAGACTACATTAACAGGTTGTGATAATATATATACATCATTATTCAATAATCCATAGAAAGTAGTAACACCATTCATAATGACATTACAAACTCATTTCTTTATTGAAATTTCATAATTGTTCATGGCCAAAAGATCTATAGAAATGATATTTAAAAAGAAACTAAAATAGAAATGACAATCACTAAGAATAACAGTATGAGATTTAAATACAAGTTTCAAAATTTCTAAAGCTAGAATTGAAACTGGACTTCTATCTCCAACGTTCAAGAATCTTTCATCTTACTTGAATCTTCTACTAATCTGCAATCCCTGCAATGAATTATAAATATGATAAGAGCTTTCGGTATCCAATACTCAGTCCGTAATATCATAAATAGAGAAATTATAAGTAGTTATCATATAAATACCTTGCCCAGTAATAGCTTGCTTCTTTCTCTACCTGTTCGGATCTAGGGAGGCAATGTACTGAGGATGGTTCCTCTTTCAGTGCCCCCGCTTCTTGTAAAAGAAGTATTCAGCTTGACTCTTATCTGGCTTAATTTTTCTGATCTGGCCCTGCATAGATGTCCTAGCCTGAACTTACACCTTCTTAGCTTTCTTCTTCTCATTTTTCTTTTCTTTCCAAAGGGCTGAGAATGAGAAAATGAATCTCTCACTAAGTTCACTGACTTCTTATGGAGCTGGTGATTCTTCTCAAAGTTCTGAAGTAACCCCAGTAATCCATGGTAGTCAACTTCAGGCTTTGACATTCTATAATGTGTAAGAAATGGGAGATAAGACTTGGATAATGAGTTCAGTATTGCATCTTTTCCAAGCTATTTGTGCAAGAAAAAGTCGAGCTTGCTCAAGCACTCTATCAGCTCGATCATGTACAGTACATGATCAATGACAGAGACTCCATTCCATATTCTGGTATTTAAGATGGCACAACTAGTCTTGTGCCTCTCCACGTCATCGGGTGTGTCATAGGAATCCTCCAACATTTGAAGCATGTCTTTTGACTGAGTCATCTTAAATATGCGACTGAACTCATCGCTCATTACAGCCAGCATAATGCAGTGTACCATGGTTCGATCACTGAGCCACTTTTGATAAGTGTCTCTGATAGTTCCATGTGCATTTACAGCTGGCTCCTCAGGTGCATCATCTGTTATCACATGTAGGATGCGTTCATGATCTAGGACAATCTTTAACTTTTGGTACCAGCTACCGAAGTTAGATCCCACCAACTTATCATTGTCCAACAATGATCGAAGTGATAGAAATATGGCCATATCTACATAAAGAAAAATCATAACCTAATTAGTAATTGATTCATTAAACCTAAAGATTTGGATTTTTAATCAAAAGGTTCTTTCACTATTTTATTTGAATTGATAGCTTCTACCTCCAATTCAAAAAATTATCCTAATTAATTAGTGGGTACTAGAATCCACATAGATTGCACACGAGCCCAACTTTAGTTGGCCAATCCATGTGCATCTAAGGGTAGGTTCATAATCAATTATTTTTTCAAACAACTTTTAGTAATTAAATTTTGCCTCAATTCTTGATCAGTTGGCTTTAGCCTTCTCAGAAAAGAGTCCAGTTAGGTCCAACTATTAACATGATCATACTTGGCCCATCTAACCAATGAATGATCAGGCCTAACTTTGGTTGGTCCATCTGACCACCATTTAGAAAGATGTATCGAAAAGATTATATAATGAATGATAATTCTATTAACCGATAAGCACCTGACCTTTGGGCCTTCAATGATTATCCAACTGATGGATCCATTATCATCCACTTTAATGGGAGGCTGTGATCCGATTATCATATAACTATTTCATTTTAGGAACATAATAATTTTAGAGGATTTAATTTGAATATGAGGGAAGGTCAGATGAATCAGCCTATCATAATCCTCCTACTAACTTTACCAAGTTAGCTTAAGGAAGACCATTAATAGGCTGATCTAGGAGCACCTAAATTAGTCAAACTGATTTATCTAGCCGACATGGGTTAGCTCAAATAGTCAAGTGATCCGATCAAAACATAATTTCACCAAGAGGCCAGGTAAGTTCGATCAGTGGGAGGTATACCAAAGCTTGCCTTAGACACCATCAAAAATAGTCAGATAAGCGGGCTGCCAATTAAAGACCACTGGTCTGATTTATCTTAGACACCAACTGGTTTAATTAGTTTTAATTAGATCAACCTAATAGTTCGTGCTATACCGAGTAGCCAAGAATCAAGTTTATCTTAGGTCTCGTTAAAGATATGGACTTGACCAACTACAACTATTGTAATTGATCTAGAGAATTTTTGACCTAATTTAAGATAATAATTGATTAAATTTAGTTAATTCTCTAATTAAGTCTATTCTTTAATCTAACCCCAGGTCTAACTCAATTAATGGATCTAATCTCTACTAACCCATTTAACCCAATGTATTATGATTCGTATCTTAGGATCTTCAATTTACAATCCTAGATTCTAATCAAATAACTTCTTAATTTTTAATTAAATTTTGGGCTAAGGATTGGGGTTTGACTTTTCAAAAATAATTTTCATGTTTATAAAATATTTTTACAACATGGTTCTACTAATCAAGTTGCATGTTTGATTCATAATCAATATGCAAGTAAGAATAGCATGAAACTACTTTAGATATAATCTAAACAAGTTCATGTAGTTAAAATAATTTCAACATCAATCAATCATAAGTCAACTTAGATAAATCTAACATATTTATGATGATTAAAATGAGATTAAAATATTTTTAATTAGATCATAAAATCTCTTAGATCTAATCTAAAATTTTATGATCAAAGTTTTAGATCAGCACGTACTAGGATAACTTTTTCACTGTAAGGGATAAACCTTATAGCAGGACAACCTTATAAGATCAGTCCATACAATCTAAAATTTTATTTTTAGATTTAAAACTCTTTTAAATAAATCATAAATAATATCAGATCATATCTAATAAATTTATGAATAATATTAGATCTATACGAACTAGGACAATCTTTGCACTATAAGGGGTAAACCTTACAGCAGGATAACCTTAAAGCAGTTCATATGATCTAAGATTTTAATTTTAGATTTAAATATTATATTATTAATTATATCTAATTCAAAAATAATTCAAGCATACATTAATAATCATATAATAATTAATCTAGCTCTGATACCAATTGAAGAAACTAGATCTAGGGTTTTAGGACTAGATCTTGAAACTTTTTCTAGATCAGCAACGGAAGACTCAAAATTAATCAAATTAATTTTAAATATTAGATAATTCCTATATATAAGACCATATTATATGATTATTAAATGGTATTTAAATCTAAAATAAAAAATAAATAAGAAAAAAAGGTTGATCACATTAATCTAGATCTATACTACATCTTATGCATGCATGAAAAAACCCAATAGATCAGATCTATTATCTGAGTGAGTTAAACATTCTAACTCGCTGAACTAGGCTTGAAGATGAAGTAACAATCTGTACGCATGTTCGGCTTCTAGGAGTCATCCACACGAGCCCACGATCACGATAAAAAATTCAGATGCTGGAAATCAGCATAATATGCTAGTACTGCACTGAGCTTTCTTCGGCAATCGATCAGATGCCTTCTTTCTTCTAGATTGAACTCTTCCAAATAAGAGAAGGGGGAGAAGAGGTTTTAGATATGAGACACTCTTAGAAAACCTAAGGAAGAAGGAAGAAAAGAGATGAACACAGCAACCCTAGAAGAAGACCCTCTTCTTATTCTCTTTGCTCTCACCTAGACACCTAGTTTTATGTCTATTGAATCTCAATACCTAGAGGTTCTCTCTCCCTCATTTTTACATACCTCAAATCCCTCTCAAATCTCTATAACCCACAAAAATTTTAAGCCAAAATTCATTCAAAATATATAGAAAATGAAGAATTCTTATCTGGGTCAAATACTAGATAAGGAAAGATCAAACAGGGCAAGTCAAGGAGCACCCAACTCTTGGGAGCCCCCTCCATAATTTTTGGCATGTACCAGCAAGAAAAGGCACACAAGAAAAAAGGTTTCTCATGTGGAATAAGAGAGAAATTAATTGGGAGAGGGGGCAGCACCTTTTGGGAAGAGTTTGGATTTGTTAGAATTTTATCTCATAGAATCCAATATCAAAATAAACTCCTTCTTTGACTTGGTCTTCTACCCAATTACCATATGAGAAAGAGAGGGATAGAGAGGCGTACGTGAAAATCAGGAAGAAAAGAATTTTCTATGAAAAATACCAAAAAAATAGGCATGGAGGGCATTGGGACTAAGGTGGCGCAAGCAGGAATCCTAGTCTTACTAGGATTTCATCTATGACTTGGTCAAAGTGGTTTCTTAAACCAAATTAAATCAAAACCAACTCAACCAAATTAAATTAGATTCTAAATTAATTAATGATTTAATTAAATTAGATTAAATTAGATTTAATTTTAATTTAATTTTTTAATCAAATTATAAAATTGGGTTGACCTAAGTCCTAGTTAGACTAGGACTAATTTTTTCTTGCACTTGACTTATCCAGTAAGTCAATTAAACTTGATCCAATCAAACCCAAACTAAATTTAATTAAATTATATTTAATTAAATTTAATCTTAGCTCTTTAATTTAATCAAATTAAGTCAATTAGTAATTCAATTGCTAATCAATCCTCCTGCAATACTTGCACTAGGTTAAACATCAATTGTATTGATTGTTTAATCCTAAAATAATTGTCAATCATTGATCAACCATCTGATCAGATCATGAGCTCTAATGTATGTGACCTCATAGATTTGAACCTAAGTTGATAGTATAGAAATAAATTTTTATACCAATTGAAGTGACCATCTAGCAATGATATCCGACGGTCGGATAGGTCGAATGTGTAGAACACCATCCTTAGAACCCATGCGGATATAGTTTCCATATAATTCATTCTCTTGACCAAAATGCTCATCAATGTTCAATTGTTAACTCTGATCAGATTATCCACATTATATTTCAAAATGTCAAATTCATCTAATGGATTACTCTGGCCAAGGTTTTGCTATATTGAAATATAGTGATACATTCTTCTCCAACTCTTGGAGTGATCAATTCCATCTTAATCACACACCGACTTCGTAAGTACTTGACTATGCCCAAAAGCCTTTTGTTATTGAATTAAAAATTTAGTTAGTCCGGTACCGAAGCATAATGAGTTGCTTGAAAGTCACTGAGGTGATCTCAGATCTAAGGGACACTTATACCTATATCCCATTAGAGACATCCTCGATAGTAGAATGCTCTGAAGTTGGTCACATTCAATGATGATGTATCCATACATCTCATCTATATACCATACTAGTATCTCCATACTTCTTAGTTAAGAGGACAACCAACCTATATGGCATACAGCGATCTATGCTTGATAGACGTTGTCGTCCTATTTAATAGCCTATCATTTGATCGTGAATTGATTTAAGAACTAATGGATAATTTTTTTTTCTCAAAACTAAATAGTCCTAAGAACTTCATCATAAAAATAAATTTTGTTAGAAGATGAAGACTTGTGATGAAAAACATGCCAAAGTATTTTATTTATTAATGATCAATTACATATACAACATAGCTCAACCGTTAACAAGCTAACGATTGACTTTTGGGATATAATTCCTAACATAACCAAGATCAGCCCAGCACCCATGCTTGAAGCATTAGATTAACCATCCATATATAGCATCCAGAAGCCTTTAGGAAGGTCTGTTCTTTCTTTAGGGGAGCTTGGCTGCCACCATGAAATAGTGATTTCATTCTACTCAAGTTTGGTCTCATCCAGAATGATACACTCCACTATAAAATTTGCCAATATTTGGGCCTTGATTGACGGTCGAGGCTTGAAGTTGATGTCAAACTCTATAAGCTCCACTACCCATTTTGTAATTTTTTTTGAGGCATTTGTTCAATGAAGAATTGCCTTGATTAGCTAATCCGTAAGGAGAGTTATAGTGTGTCCTTGGAAATAAGGTCGGAGCCTTCGAGCTGCCATCAATAGAGTATAAGTTAGTTTTTCTAACTTGGTGTACCTAGTCTTGGCATCCCTCAGAATTTGGATCGACCATTGAACTTTTGCTTCTTCTTTGACTAAGACTGCTGCAAGGGCTGCTGGGGAGACCGTCAGGTACAAAAATAGTTCTTCTCTAGATTCAAAATTTGCCAATAGGGAAGGTGAGCCATGGTAGTTCTTGAGTTTTTTAAATGCTTGTTGACATTCGACGGTCCAGCAGATATTCTTTGGCTATCTGAGAACTTGAAAGAAGGGCATGCATCGTTTGGCCAATCTTGAGATGAAGTGGTTTAGAGCTGCCATCTTTCCTATTAGGTGCTGAATTTTCTTTATCAATTTTTGGATGGTCATCTCTTGAATGGTCCGAATCTTCTCTGGATTTGCTTCAATTCCATGTCTTGACACCATGAACCTCAAAAATTTTTTTGAAGTCACTCCAAAGGCATACTTGGATGGATTTAACTTCATCTTGTATTTATGGAGGGTACTGAAGATCTCTTCAAGATCGACGATATGATTTATTGAAGATCTATTTTTTACAAGCATGTCATCCACGTAGATCTTCATGTTGCGGTCGATCTATTCTTTTAAGATTTTATTCACTAATCGCTGGTAGGTTGCACCTGCATTCTTCCATCTAAAGGGCATAACCCTATAAAATAGAGACCACGGTAAGTGATAAAAGTAGTCTTCTCCTCATCTTCTGGTGCTATCCGGTGTTGACTCTAAGGATTGATTTTGATGAGTAACAAAATATTTGAGTATATATTTAAACTAATGAAGTTGTTGAGATCATATTTCAGGATGCATTTTAAAGTATCAAATAAAACTTTCATATAAATATAATTAAAAATTGATAGAGAAGATTTGGAGGCTTTTGAAGCATAAATCACACCTGAAATAATGTTTGCAAAGGATATCTCTAAATCAGAACTGAAGAGAGAAACCTTTGGGGGAACTAAAATTTTTCTGCTTGAGAAGCCTACGAGTCGACTCATTGTTCAGCTCGAGCTGATATGAAGACTGGCATGCAAAAGTTTTAGAAGAAATAATCTCGAGCAGAGGCTCAAGTCGACTCAAGATTCTCGAGTCAAAGTCTTAGGAGAAATACAGAAGATGATAATTTTGAAGCAAAATTGAGCACAGTCTCGAGCAGAGTAAAATCTCTCAAGCGAAGGAATGAGCGGAGTAAAAGGCCTTGAGCTGAGGCTTGAGTCAACTTGAGGTTCGACTTGAGCTCCAACGGCTAATTTCTGTAGACTATCCAAAACTATACAGATTGTATTCAAACAATCATTTTTGCTTCTCCAACAGTCAAATAAGGTTCTCCAACCTACCAAACATGAAAAATCACTTACAAAATACATGGAGGAAGAGATATGACTATTCATTCATTGAACGAAATAAAAAGTTAAAGAAAAGAATCCAAAAAGCATTGAATAGAGAGCATTCAACTTCAATCTTTAAGAAAAATCAAATCAAGAGATTCCATTCAGCAAGAAGATAAGCTCAAAAACTTAAAAGCCTTCAACAAAGAAGATTTCAAAAAGCTTCATTGACTTATTTGCTCATCAAAGGAGCTTTTTGTTCATTTTTGTTGTTTAACTTTTCTCTTTCTTGTAACTTAGCTTCAATAGGATTTTGAAGTTAAGAAAAAGGCTTATCCAAGCCAGAAAATTGGATTATAAGCCAAGGGTTGGCTCAGGATTTGGTTGTGGTTGATGAGCCGATGTAAAAACTAACTAGGTTTTAGATAGTGAGCCTTGGAAAACCATCCGACTGTAATCTTGAAGAGATTATAGTAAAATTTTTAAGTGGGCCTTGGAGAGTGGACGTAGGTGCAAGGAGCACCGAACCACTATAAATTCTCTAGTATTTATGATTATCTTTTTTACTTCATTTCATTTATATTTCTGCATTTCTACATATTTAGAACTAAAGCATGCACCATCACATCACTTATTATTTTTTTGAAAAAAAACAACAACCAACTAGCTTTAAGTTTTGAAAAACCAAATTCACCCCCCTCTTGGGTTATCTTATTGGACAACAAATGGCATCAGAGCTTGGTACTCACTTTATTTGATTTAACAATCAAGATTTAAGATCAAACGATAATCCATATGGGTGCATCTCTTGCCAAAGGGCAATCAACCAACCATCCATCCTTGTTCAATGGAATAAATTATACTTATTGGAAAGAATGCATGTGCATTTACATTCAAGCACTTGATTATCAACTTTGGAGAGTGATAATCAAAGACCCACACACTTCCACAATCAAAATAGAGGGTAATGATGTTTTCAAACCGAAAGAGGATTGGGATGAGCATGATATGAAAATGGTAGAATTAAATGCTAAGGCAATGAATATTCTATATTGTGCAATAGACCCCAATGAATTCAATAGAATTTTTATTTATGCTTTAACCAAGAAGATTTAGGATAGGTTAGAGATTATCCATGAGGGTATCAATCAAGTAAAGAAGTCTAAAATAAATATGCTTGTCCATCGATATAAATTATTTAAAATAAAGTCAAATAAGTCTATTTCTAAAATGTTTACTAGATTTATCGATATTATCAATGGTTTGAAAAGCTTGGATAAATCTTACACTAATTGTGAGCTTATTCATAAAATTCTTAGATCACTTTCGAAAGCTTGGAAAGCAAAGGTCACTGCCATCCAAGAAGCTAAAGACCTCAACAAGCTATCATTGGAAGAGCTTCTTGGGTCCTTAATGACTCATGAATTGAATATGAGGCAAAACATAGAGGAGAAAATCAAGAAGAAAAAGACCATAGCTCTTAAGACAACTACTCCCAAGAATGATGAGAGTGAGGAATCCGATGAAGAGGAGGAAGAAGACTTGGCCATGATTGCAAGAAAGTTTAAGAGGTTTATGAGAAAGAAGAAGCAAGGATTCAAGAAGAAGATCTTCAAAGGTGAACCAAGTAAGGAGAAAGAAAAGGAGCTACCAATTTACTTCGAGTGCAAGAAACCCAGTCACTTTAGGATGGATTGCCTCCTTCTCAAGAAATCATCCAAAAAGCTCAAGAAGAAGGCGATGATGGCCACTTGGAGTGATAGTGAGGACTCTAGCTCTAAGAAAGAATCACAAGAAGAAGCCAACCTTTGTTTGATGGCACATCATGAGGAGATAAATGCTGAAAACTCCTTAGATTTCACTTTTGATAAGTTACAAGAGTATTTTTCTAAACTTATGGCTGAATATAGGAAAATAACTTTAAAAAATAAAGACTTGAGAAAGTTAAATTTAGAACTTACTCATGAAAAAAATATTTTCTAAAAAACTGAATTTGAATGATGAACTAACAAAAATCAAATCATTTGTAGAAAGATTTATCTATAGTTTTGAAAAATTAAATATATTACTAAATGAGCAAAGAGCTATCTTTAATAAGGCTGGATTATGATTTAAACCTCATAAGAAACAAAAACTATTCAAAAATCTATTTGTTAAAGTCTTATCAAACTCTACCTCAAATATCTCATATTTTTATTATGACAAAATTAGTCATAAGTCTTATGCATGTGCTTTCAAAAAATTAAACAAAAAATAGTTAAAATGGTTTGCATTTCAAAGAAACCACGAGCACTAACCCCAAAGGATCCAAGATGATCTGGGTATCTAAAAATTCAACTTGATTTTTTTGTATAGGAGTATCTTACAGCCTGAGATAAGAAGAGGCTTTGGTATCTTGATAGTGACTATTCGAGGCACATGATGGATGATAAATCTTAATTTATCACTTTTGAGCCTAAAGAAGGAGTAGTAGTTACATTTGGTGATAATGAAAAGGAACGTATCATTGGCATCGGTAACATTTGTATCACTCCTACTTCTATTCAAAATGTATTGCTAGTTGATGAGTTGAAAAATAATTTGCTTAGCATTAATCAAGTTTGTGATAAGAGATTCAAAGTAACTTTTGAATCTCTATTATGTATTGTTTCTAATCCAAATGATAATAGTATCATGTTCATTGGACATAGACATAACAATGTCTACATGGTAGATCTTGATGATCTACACATGAAGAATGGTTAATGTCTAGTGGCAATGGATGCCAAGGTCAATGAAACTAGTTGGTTGTGGCATCGTAGATTAGGTCATGCTAGTATGGACTTACTCTTAAAATTAATTAAGAAAGATCTTGTAAGAGTATTACCAAAACTAAGTTTTGAAAAGAATCGAATTTATAAAGCATGTCAATTTGGAAAGCTAACTAGGAATTCCTTCAAACCAAAAGGAATGATTTCAACCTCTAGACCTTTAGAATTGCTACACATGGATTTGTTTGGACCCACAAGGATCACTAGTCTAGGAGGTAAAAAGTATGGTCTTGTAATTGTAGATGATTTTTTAAGATTCACTTGGATAATATTTTTAGCATAAAAAGATGAAGCCTTCAATGCATTTTCTAAATTTTATCAAACGATTTTGAATGAAAAGAATACATCAATAATTTGCATACGTAGTGATTATGGTACAGAATTTAAAAATTAGCACTTTAAGAACTTTTGTATTGAAAAAAGAATTAATTATAATTTTTCAGCACCTAGAACATCACAACAAAATGGAGTAGTAGAAAGAAAAAATCAAACACTAGAAGAAATGACACGAACTATGTTGTGTGAAAGTAATTTAACTAGATATTTTTGGGCTGAAGCAATAAATATTGCATGTTACACATTAAACCGTGTTCTAATATGACCTATTTTAAAGAAAACCCCATATGAACTTTGGAAAGATAGAAAATTAAATATCAACTATTTTCATATGTTTGGTTGCAAATGCTTCATACTTAACAATGGAAAAGATAACCTAAAAAAATTTTATGCCAAGTTTGATGAGGGTGTCTTCTTAGGATACTCCTCATCAAGCAAGGCATATAGAGTCTTCAATAAGAAAATTCTCGTTATTAAAGAATCAATTCATGTTATTTTTGATAAATATAATGACAAATCTATTAGAAAAGAAGATACTTTAGATGAGGATGCAGAAAATTTTCATGACAATATGGATAATCTAATACTCAAGGATGCTCTATCTCAAAATAATGAAGAAGAGAAGAATGAAGAGTCCTCTCATAGTCCAAGAGAGGAGCTGCCAAAAGAATGAAGGTATACACATGGACATCCTAAAGATCTTATAATCGGTGATCCATCATAAGGGGTAAGAACATGATCTTATCTTAGAAATATAAATAATTACATAGTTTTTGTTTCATAAATTAAATCTAAATCAATAGAAGAAGCCGAAAATGATCCATATTGGATAGATGCCATGCAAGAAGAATTAAATTAATTTGAAAAAAACAAAGTATGGACCCTAGTCAATAGACCAAATGACCACGCAATAATTGAAACTAAATGGATATATAGAAACAAATTAGATGAACATGAAATCATTATAAGAAATAAGGCTAATTAGTAGCAAAAGGATATAATCAGAAAGAAGGTATTGATTTTGATGAAATCTTTACTTCTGTAGCTAGATTAGAGGCCATTAGACTATTGCCTGATTTTGCATGTTTCATGAACTTTAAATTATACCAAATAGATATAAAAAATGTATTTCTTAATGGTTATATAGTAGAAGAAATATATGTTGAATAACTACCTAGATTTGAAAATCATGCACTTCCAAATCATGTATTCAAATTACATAAAGCTCTGTATGGTCTAAAACAAGCCCCACGTACTTGGTATGAAAGATTAAGTAAATTCTTACTAGATAATGAATTTACTAGAGGAAATATTGATAAAATTTTGTTCTTAAAAGGAAAAGATGAGAATCTATTAGTTGTACAAATCTATATGGATGATATTATTTTTGGTGCCACTAATGAAATTCTTTATCAAGAATTTACTAAGCTAATGCATGATGAGTTCGAGATGAGCATGATGGAAGAGTTAAACTTCTTCCTCGAACTCTAAATCAAGCAAAATGAAGAGGGGATCTTCATCAATCAAATAAAATATACAAAAAAAATACTATGAAGTTTGGGATGGAGAGTTCAAGACCAATTGGCACACCAATGAGTACATCTTGCAAACTTGATAAAGATGAGAAAGGTAAGAAAGTAGATTTAAAATTATATAGAGATATGATAGGCTCACTTTTTTATTTTACTGCAAGTAGGCCAGATATAGTATTTAGTATTTGTATGTGTGCTAAGTATCAATCAGATCCTAGAGAATCACATTTGCTTGCTGTCAAAAAAATCTTTGGATACTTATCTGGGATACTTAATGTAAGACTATGGTATGATAGAGCATCTCAATTTGAATTAATTGGTTACTCTAATGCTGATTTTGCTGGATACAAATTTGATAGAAAAAAGTATTAGTGGCACATGCCAATTTATAGGAGTAAATTTAATTTCTTGGTTTAGTAAGAAACAAAACTTAGTAGCACTCTTAACGGCCGAGGTTGAATATATAGCTGCTGGAAGTTGTTGTGCACAAATTCTTTGGATTAAACAATGATTAGAAGATTTTGGATTCAAACTTAACAAGATACCCATAAGATGTGACAACATAAGTACAATCAATTTAACCAAGAATCCAATTCAATACTCAAGATCCAAACACATTAAGATAAGATATCACTTCATAAGAGATCATGTACAAAATAATGATGTGGTACTTGAATTTGTTAGTACTGATAAATAATTAGCTGACATATTCACAAAACTCCTGAGTGAAGAAAAATTTAGTATTATTAGAAGAGACTTTGGACTATGCTACCAACCTGATTAAATTTCATTCTCTAAATCTCCAAGTAAATCAAATTAAACACAAAAGAATTAAAATCTTATGTACAAATTAATAATCTATATTTAGGAAATAACTAAACATTATCTAAATATCAAATCCCCTCTAAAACTCCAGAACCCATGACTGTTCTAAACCATGAGTCGATTTGAAGGTCTAGGCCACAGGTGATTAAAATGGACCCATGACTATTTGCAATGCCCTAGAGATTCTTCATTTCGATGAGCAGTCTCACTATGATGTATATGACATGAGAGTCTTGACCAGAATGCAGTATCACATAGAGGATGGAAGATGGATCAAGAACATTTCTGATCAAAAGAGGAGAGCGCCCAGAGTTGTAGAGGCAGGAGAGCCCTCTACTCCAGTGGCAGCCCAAGATGCACCTGACACTGACCCTAGTACACCTATGACACCTCGAGCTCCACCCACGGGGAGGTTTCCTCAGACACTACCTGTTGACTCTGCATCTATGGAGAGACTGGCAAACATGATATCTACCAGAGTCGGTAGAGAGATTCAGAGACTATCTAAGAGAGTAGAGACTGTACAGACAGAGATGAGGTCCATCTCTCAGAGGCTTTCTATTCTGGAGTAGAGGAAGCGCACATATGACACATCCACTGATTACTCTAGCATCATTGAGGAGATTGCTCGACTCAAGAGGAGCGTTGAGTTTGGAGGCACTGAGATGATGGCAGCGATCAGTAGCTTGGGTCAGGCACAGTAGTAGGGCATCATTTTAGTACTTGGAGCCATGGATAGTTTGATAAAAAAAATAGAGAGACTCACACAAGGTGTGATACTAGCGGCAGCAGTAGCAGATGCCGCAGCTAGGGCAGCCATGCCATGACCTTCACCTCCTCCACCTATGTCATCTGATCAGACCACCCAGGTATCCATGAATGAGAGCAGAGCACCACTCAGAATCTACACTCATGGAGGGCCTCCTTCCTTGTAGGTAGCTAGACCTTCTGCTAGGACTTGGAGTAGGAGAGCCAGGCCTTCTACCTCACGAGCCTCATCCCAGACATTAGAGATTTTGTCTGATGATAAGTAGCCTCATAGGCTCTAGTGTCTATCCACTAATTGTACTTAGATCTATGTATTAGGAGTATATGGTTGTATTTGACTCATATACTTTGTACTTATAGATATAAACTTGCTTACCCTGGTCTTGCCTTGAACTTGATGTTTCATTATATCCTAGTATATTTTGGTGGCTTAACATACTCATTTTGTTAAAGCAATGAAACTCATGATCACTTACTCTTGCACTCATTCTGAACATTTGCCTTAACTTTATATTTTTGATTGTTGACAAAAAGGAGTAATATGTATATGAACATGAATTCATTCACTTTGAATGTGTTAAATCTAAAATTTTTAGCATAAATATGTTAAGATAAAAATTTTTAGCTTGAATGCGTTAAGCATGAATATGTTAAGGATTGAAATTTTCAGCATATATGATGTGCATTATAAGTTTGGAGTTTGTGCCATGATACACACTCTATGTTTGATTGTTTAATACTAATGCTTGGCACACACATATGGATATATGCTGGCAATATACCATTCTAATGAGTACAAGCAGAAAACTTAACCTTCAATTGAAAAAACATATTAAAAATGCAAGCATAAATTTAGGGAGAGGCAAATAAGAAAATACAAAAGGGATTAAATTGTTAATCTATTGAAAATATCCTTAATGCATTGTTATTGTACATTTCTCACTCATATACTCAAAGTTTTGTCATCATCAAAAAGAGAGAGATTGTTGACTCCAAGGATTGATTTTGATGAGTAACAAAATATTTGAGTATATATTTGAACTAATGAAGTTGTTGAGATCATATTTCAGGATGCATTTTAAAGTACCCAATAAAACTTTCATATAAATGCAATTAAAAATTGATAAAGAAGATTTAGAGGCTTTTGAAGCATAAATCACATCTGAAATAAGGTTTGCAAAGGACATCCCCAAACCAGAATTAAAGAGAAAAATCTTTGGAGGAACTAAAATTTTTCAACTTAAGAAGCCCATGAGTTGACTCATGGTTTGACTCATCGTTCAGCTCGAGCTGATACGCAAACTGGTATGTAGAAGTTTTAGAAGGAACAATCTCGAGCGGAGGCTCGAGTCAACTTGAGATTTTTGAGTCGAAATCTCAGTTAAAATCTAGAGAATGATGATTTTGGGGCAAGGTCTCAAGCAGAGGCTCGAGTCGGCTCGAGGTTCTCGAGTCAAAGTCTCAGGAAAAATATAGAAGATGACAATTTTGAAGCAAAGTTGGGCACAATCTTGAGCGGAGGCTCGAGTCGACTCAAGGTTCATGAGTTGAGGATCGAGCAGAGTAAAAACTCTCGAGTGGAGGAACAAATGGAGCAAAAGACCTCGAGCTGAGGCTCGAGTTGACTCGAGGTTTGACTCGAGCTCTAATGGCTAGTTTCTGCAGACTATCCAAAACTATGCAGATTGAGTTCAAACGGTCATTTTTGCTTCTCCAACAGTGACATAAGGTTCTCCAGTCTACCAAACTTAAAAAATCACCTACAAAACATCTGAAGGAAGAGATATGACTATTCATTCATTGAGACAAATAAAAAGTTAAAGAAAAAAGTTCAAAAAATATTGAACAGAGAGTATTGAACTTCCATCTTCAAGAAAAAATCAAATCAAGAGATTCCATTCAATAAGAAAACAAGCTCAAAAGCTCAAAAGCCTTCAACAAAGAAGATTCCAAATAGCTTCATCAACTTATTTGCTCATCAAAGAAGCTTTTTGTTCATGTTTGTTGTTCAAATTTTCTCTTTCTTGTAACTAAGCTTCAATAGGATTTTGAAGCTAAGGGGAAGGCTTATTCAAGCCTGAAAATTGGATTGTAAGCCAAGAGTTGGCTCAAGATTTGGTTGTGGTTGGTGAGCCGGTGCAAAAACTAACTAGATTTTGGATAGTAAGTCTTGAAAAATTATCTGACTGTAATCTTGAAGAGATTATAGTAAAATTTTTAAGTGGGCCTTGGGGAGTGGACGTAGGTGCAAGAAGCACTATAAATTTTTTAGTGTTTGTGACTGCCTTGTTTACTTTATTTTATTTACATTTCTGCATTTCTGTATATTTAGAACTAAAGCATACACCATCACATCACTTATTTTTTTTAAAAAATAGCATCCAGCTAGCTTTAAGTTTTGAAAAATCCAATTCACTCCTCCTCTTGGGTTGTCTTGCTGGGCAACTTTCGGATTTGATTATAGCCAAAGAAGGCATCCATAAAAGTAAGGAGCTCATGGCCCAAAGTTACATCCATCAGTTGATCAACTCTAGATTAGAGGTAACTATCTTTTGGATAGGTCTTGTCCATCTTTTTAAAATTTATGCACATTCTCTACTTGCCGTTCGTCTTCTTTACAAGAACTACATTGGAGACTCAGTTCGGATAGGAGACTTTTCAAATGAATCATACTTTGAGGAGCTTGTCGACTTCTTCCATAATTGCCTTCTATCTTTTTGGAGCATGGCTGCACATCTTTTCTTTCACTGGCCAATATTTAGGATCATACCTAGACAGTGTTCCATGACTTTAGCATCGATTATGGGCATGTCTGTAGGAACCCAAGCAAAAACATTCGTATTTTTTTATAGGAAGGCGACGAGCTACTTTCGGACCTCTTCTCCTAGGTTGGAGCCGATCTGCATAGTGTGCTCCTCATTTTCATCATTCAGAGGGATTGTGGCAAGGTCTTCCATTGGTTTGTCCCATTTTTCAGTGAGGTCATCATGGACATCTAGCCCATCTATCGGATAAGGGTCTGATTATTCGCCTCTTTGTAAAGCAATTGAGTAGCAATGCCTTGTCAAAGCTTGATCTCCTCTGACCTCTCCAATATCATGACTTGTTGAAAATTTTATTTTTAGATAATAGATCGACATTACTATCTGAAGTGCATTCAAACCGAATCGATCAAGAATTACGTTATATGTGGATGGAGCCTTCACCACTAAGAAATCTACCTATGCTCTAGATTGCCTTGGATATCACCTTGCAGCCATAGTTAATGTTATTATCTCTTCAATTGATACAGCATCATCAGTGAAGCCTACCAATGGAGAATTTATTAGCCCTAATTGATTATTAGGCATAGATATTTTAGAAAAAGTATCATAAAATAAGACATCGACAGAGCTTCCATTATCAATGAGAATGTGGCATACATCGTAGTCAATAATGTTTAAAGAAACTACAACTATATCGTTATGGAAGAATTGAACTTCTTGTGCATCTTCTTCAATGAAGATAATGGGTTCCTTAGTTTTATGCCTCTTAGCCAGCTTGGTAGATCCACTAGTTCCTCCCCACCGAAGTTCCTCAAAGATGGTATTGATGATGCCAAGGGGTGGTCGATCTTCCTGTTGCTCCTCTCTCCTTGGTGGTTCTAGCAATGATGGTACCCTCGATCGATCTTCTCTTGCATTAGGCCAATATCGAAGGAATCGACCAAGCCAGTCTTGCTTGATAAGCTCCTTGATCTCATCTTGGAGCTAGATACATTCTTCAGTATCGTGACCATGATCACGATGATAGAGGCAGTACCTATTTGGATTGTGCTTACCAGGATGAGTGCGCATCCTTTTTGGCCTCGGTAGTTGCTCCTTGATTTTCATTAGCACTTGAGTCTTTAGAGCATTGAGGAGGGCGTAGTTATGAAATCTTCATGGGGGAGAGTTTCGTCATGTCCTTCTATTAGGGCTTCTTTGTTGATGAGCTCAGGAAGGGATTTGGGCTCGTTTATGCTTAGGAAGAGTTCGAGAGTGCGGTTAAGCTTCACTCGGCTTTTTTTTCAGCTGCGGGCTTATTTGATTCACCCACTTGCCACTTTCTTGCACTCTCATCATCCTTCTACTTGAAGGCTTCCTCAGCTCGAGCATAACCTTTAGCCCGTATTAGCATATTAGCAAAGTTTCTAGGATACTTCTTTTCTAGGGAGGATAGAAGGTCATTCTTTTGAAGACCATCCTTTAGTGCAGTCATAGCAATAGATTGATCCAGGTTTCGAACCTTCAGGGCTGCAATATTAAAGCGATTGACATAAGCTTGGATGGACTCTCCTTCTTTTTGCTTGATGTTGATAAGGAAGTTTGAGCCTCGCCTTGAACGTTGGCTACTTACGAAATGAGCCACAAACTGATGGCTCATTTGATCGAAAGAGAAGATCATGCCTGGCTAAAGCATCGAGTGCCAATTTCTTACTGCTCCCTTCAGAATAGATGAAAAAGCTCAGCACAAGATAGCATCGAACGCACCATGGAGCAGCATCATTATCCGAAAGGCCTTCAGATAGTCGATTGGATCAGTGGTCCCATCGTAGCTCTCGAATTAAGAGAGCTTGAAGTTCGATGGGATGGGATTTTGCATGATTTGTTGGAAGAAAGGAAGGTTAGTGCAGATATCATCACCATGGGCGGGCGGAGCCTAACGGAGTTTCTCAATCTATCGGTTCATCTTTCAGAATTTTTGATCTAGAAGATCATCCCAATCATGGATCTCAAGAGTCTTCTAGTAGAACGAAGGCAGGAATCTTTTAGAGGTGGAATCATGGTCAGAACTAGGGCTCTCAGCCCTCTATTTCTCCTTTCCAGAAGTCATAAGACGACTAGCCCAAGTGGGCCATCCAAGCATCGAATCCTGGTACTCCGATGATGTTCCCCCTGGTTGAACTGATGCTGGGGATTGTTGCTGCTGCATGGCTTGCACTGCTTTAGTGAGGCCTTTAACCTACTACATTAACAAGTTGAACTACTTCACATCCACCATTATTGCTAGTGGAGGAGCCTGGGATGCCAGAGATAGAGTCAGAGCAGGCAGATCTGGATGAGATCTAGCCATGGAGGTAGTAGATCACCTTATCGATTCCTTTTTGGACGGCATCCGATAGAGATGATTGAAGAAGAGGAAGAAGTAGAAGCTGGGAAGAAATCCTATCGAGCACTCCTTTAAGAACAAGGGATCTTCTAGTCCCTTCCTCTAGTGCTAATTTTGTTGGTGTAGAAAACTGCAGATGCCAGAATTAGCGGGAGTTGAGGAAGATGAGATTACTATCGGGACCTACAAAATAAGTCCAAATCGAAGGTGGGATGGCTCTGATAGGATCCTTCGATGGTCAAGTCAGCTCTTTTGGCTAACATAAATGGAGTGCTCAGGAAGAATTGAAATAAAATTTTGAGCTTAGAGAGAAAGTATATCCGGAGGGTCTCTTATATAGATGAAGCTCATAACCAACTAATGGTGATAGCCGTAACTATCTGGTAGTGGGCTGTTCGGGACCATGTGGAGTTTGTTATGGAGAATGAGTTGTTATTTATTATGACTTGCAAGTGATTGAGATCCATTTATTAGAGTTTAGATGCTGATTGAAGATTTTAGTCTATGTAATAAGCTTGTAACTGGCCAGGGTCTACTCGGGCAATCTCTAGTGACTTCGAGAAGTTTGGGAGCATCCTGGATTGAATGCGGATAGGGACCTCCTAGATTGAAACCCGAGGTAATGTGTCTCATTCTTCATGAAGCAATTATCATGGATCAATGATTTGGTGAGGTCCATGCTTGGTTGGGGGAGGCTTGTCAGAAAAGAGTTTGATTGGTACAAATGCAACTGGAGGAGTCCAGAAGGCATGCGACTGAAGGAGTCCGAAAGGCATGCGACTAGAGGAGTCTAGCTTGGAGATGTCCAAAAGGCATGTGATTGGAGGAGTCTGACTTGGAGGAGTCCAAAAGAAGTACGATTGGGGAAATCTAATTTGGAGGAGTCCGAAAGGAGTGCGACTGGAGGAGTCCAAAAGGCATGCGACTAGAGGAGTCCAGCTTAGAGGAGTCCAAAACTCGACACCAGCCAAGGCCGAAAGGGTTGAACTTTGGTCCTATTATTCGTTTGGGGCTAAAAAATAAGGTTAATCAGTTAACAGTATAATCTTACTGTTCAAGCTCGTCTACTCGGGCTTCTTTGTATCTATGACGAGTTTCACAACATGGGCTTGTCGTTGAGAGAATCGACGAGTTCATGCAAGACAGGAATTGATAGTTAAGGACTTTGGCAGGGGTTATTTTATCCCTAACAACTACCATCATATTATGAAGTCAAGAAAGTAGTAAAGAAATTGAATCTTGGATACGAAAAGATTCATAGTTGTCTGAAAGGTTGTATGTTATATCGGGATGAAAATGCTAATCAAGAGTCATGCAATGTATGTGGATCTTTACGATGGGTAATACATAAAGAAGATCAAGATGATGTACTAAATGAATTGGATGCAATGCTGAGTAAAAAAAAATCAACAAAGGTATTGCATTACTTTCCTCTTATACCTAGATTGAAAATGATTTATGCATTATCAAAAACAGCTTCATCAATGAGATGGCATGATGAAGGACATACAAAGGATGGAATATTAAGATATCCAGTAGATAGTCTTTCATGAAAAGTATTTGATGATAAGCATCCTGATTTTGTCTTTGATGTTCTCAGTGTTAGGTTGGGCTTAGTTTCTGATGGCTTCAATCCATTTTGGATCCTGAGTTCTATCTACAGCATTTGGCCAGTCATTTTGATACCTTATAATATGCCACCGTGAATGTGCATGAAACAATCATCACTTATTTTGTCAATGATTATTCCAGATGATAAGGGTCCAGGCAATGATATTGATATTTTTCTACAACCTTTAATAGAGGAACTGAAACAGTTGTTGGAGGATATTGATGCATTTGATGCTTCCAACGGCCAAACATTTAAACTATGGGTAGCTTTGTTATGAACTATTAATGATTTTCTAGCATATGCCAATTTATCTGACTGGAGTACAAAGGGACGGGTTGCATGTCCTTCTTGTGAAGATTCAACACATTCAATTTGATTAAAATATGAAGGTAAATTTTGTTGCATGGGACATCATCGATGGTTGGAAGCAAATCATTCATTTCGATTTCAGAAAGATTTGTTTGATAGTACTATAGAATTGGGACATGCCTCTATTCCATCTTCTGGAACTAATGTTCATAGACAAATGGATGATATCAATTATAGCTATAGTAAGAACTCAAAGTTCTCTAAAAAAAGAGGAAGGGAGGATGTTGAAAGCTCAATGCACGAAGGGTTACCTGAGGAAGTCAGGATCAGTACTATAGATGCAGCGGTGTTTCAAGATCTTGATAATTTTTTCAAGAATGAAAATAAAGAAGACATATATGTTGGAAAATGTGTCTTAAAGCCAATCATCTAAGTGGTAGATGATTGAAATTAGTATATGAATTATCTAATAATAATAGTTATTTAGCTGGTTCATCATAAAAGTTCTATCTTTCTTAAATGAACTCCTAAATTATGATGAAGTTCTTAGAACCATAATCAATCGATAAAAGAGGATTTATCGGATGGTTCTTAAATTATTCATGATCAAATGATAAGTTATTAATAAGAATGATAACTTATCGAGTGTAAGTCGCTGTATGCCATATGCGTTGGTTGTCCTCGTAACCAAATGGTGTGGAGATACTAATATGGAATCCAGGTGAGATATAGGAGTATATCTATACCGAACGTGATCAATGTAGCACTCTACTATCAAGAGTAGCTAGTTAAGATCAATGGATATAAGTATCCCTCCGATCTGAGATCATCATGGTGACTTGCAAGTAACTCACTGTACTTTAGTGCCAGACTGCTTGTATTTCTAATATAGGATCGAAAGATTTTTGGATATAGTTAAGTACTTGTAAAGTCGGTGTGTGAGTCAAGATGGGATTGACCACTCCTGATTAACTTCAGGAAGAGAATGACTTGCTGTGTTTTAATTTAGCAAAATCTAGGCCTGGATAATCCTTATGAGGTGTCACAGGATTTACAAAATTTTAAGACACAATAGCGACGATTTGTATGAATGCTGACAGCATACTCGAAGTCATCTTAAGCATTATTGATCAAAGAAATGAATTATATGGTAACCATGGATCAGGGTTCTAAGAATGTTGCTTTGCATATATTCGACCTATCCAGACGTCAGAAACCATTACTAGATGGTAACTTCGATTGGTACAAAAATTAGTTTCTGTACTATCAGCTTAGGTTCGAACCTATGGGATTATACACATTAGAGTTTGTAATCTGATCGGATGGTTAATCAACGATTGAGAATCATTTTGAGGTCAAACATTCAATGTGATTGATGTTTGACTTAATGCAAATATTGTAGGAGGATCGATTAGCAATTAGATTGCTAATTGGCTCAATTTGATTGAGCAATCAGACTGAGATTAAATTTAATTAAATTAAATTTAATTAAATTAAATTTAATTAAAATTAGTTTATATTTAATTAAATTAAGTCTAATTAATTTATTGGATAAGCTAATTGTAAAGAAAAAATAATTCCTTGTTTAACTAGGACTTGGGTGCATCTAATTGATTTAGCATTTAAATCAGATTTAAATTTTAATTTAATTTAATTTAATTAGACTCTTAGTTGAACTAGAATCATCCTTAATTGGATTGCATTCAATCTAATTTAAATAGAATTTAAATTAGGTTTAAAATAATTTTGATCTAGTCAAATAAGAGGAGTCCTAGTTGGACTGGGACTCTCTCTCTTTCTCTTGTGCCTAAGAAAGCCCATGCCCACATATATTTTTTTTGAGATTTATGTGAACATACCCACACCAATGAGAGTTTCCCATGCCCCACCTATCAGATTATTTGGAATATATTTTGACTTGGTCAAAACTAGAAGGAAGTTGGAAATTGTTTCCTACTTGGAAGAGTCTTCTTTGATCCAAACTCCTCCCTCCCTTTTGCACCAACTCTACCCACACCCCTCTATCTTATTCAATCCTTTTTCTCTTTATTTTATATGTGAGAATCAGTGGTTACACGAAAAAATAAGTGGGAGGGGCATTCAAGAGTTGGACGCCCCATAGAAGTCCTCCTTTGTCTAGGTTTTGACCTAGTCTTGCAATAAAAGGTGGATGCCTCTTATAAGATGATTTTAGAATGTAAAAAAATCCTAAAAAAATCCTAAAAATTTAGAGGAAAAGGAGAAAAAGGCTTGGAGGATTTGTGGCACCAAGATTCATGGAGAAGAGCTTTCAATTAAGATATCAAAGGTTGATGTCTTGAAGAGACAAGGTAAGAGAAGATTGTCTTCTCTTATATTTTTTCTTTTATATTTCTCTCTTTCTATTTTATTTATGATTTTTATATGATAAAAATTTAAGAGAGAGAGAGGATTTGGTTATGGGGATGAGTGCTCCAAGTTGTTGGGGCATGGTGTTAATTTTTTGGATATGATCTGATCATGTCCTAATGAGAGAAGGAGAAGAGAAGAAAGGTCTTCTCTTAGGATTTCTTGGAGAACCCTTCCTCTTCAATTTTTATGGGAATTTTGTATGAATAAAATCAAAAATCTTAGATATGAAAACTTAGAAAAAACTCTAGAGGAGAAGGTCTCCTCTTATCCCAGTATAGAGATGTTTTCAGGACATCAACCATTGATGTCCTGAAGAAGAAGATTTGTCTTCTTTTAGGATTTATTTTTCTTGATTTTATTTTTTGATTTATGGAAGATCCAAGGCTTGGATTCCTCTCTTATTTCTTCTCGTGTTCTTCATCTCTTGGAGTATTCAAGAGATCCGAAGAACATGTATTTGATTAACCATCAGGAGGGATCCATGAGAAGCTAGCACTTCGAGTGAATCTTCATTCGACGAACCTTCGATCTATGTTGCAGATTTGTGTGGATCATCTATAAAGACTGGATGCTTGTGCAACTCTAAAGATAATAATGGATTCAACCATGGTGTTCTCGACTCGTGCAAAGGTAAGAGATCTGATATCTTGGTGACCTAGATGCGATCTAGGGTTAGATCTAGAATTATTCTAGATCTAGATATTGATATGATCAATATCATTTATGATTAATTTAATTTTAAATTTATATTTAAATTATAATATGTTATAGATTTTTGATGTAGGGTTTTGTAATTTGATTACATGCATGTTGTAGATTAAATAGTTTAATCTATGTCTTTCACTGCTTTGTATTTCGAAAAAGTTTTGAAATCTATGCATGAAATCTTGCATATTTTTCAACTATGGTATCAGAGCATCTAGATTCTTTTATAATATGTTCATGTATGCTTAAGAATAAATTTAAAAATTAAAATTAATTAAATTTCATATATACTACCATAAGGTTGTCCTGTTGTAAGATTAACCCCTTACAATGAAAAGGTTATCCTAGTATGTGCTGATCTGAATTCGAATCATGAATAATTTAGATTAGATCTAAAAAAATTTATGATTTAATTTTTTAATTTAAATCTAAAATTAAATAGATATTAGATCTATTTTAGATTATTTAGATTGGATCTAAATAATATTAGGATTGCATATACTGCCATAAGGATGTCCTGCTGTAAGGTTTATCCCTTACAGTGGAAAGGTTATCCTAGTATGTGCTGATCTGAGAAATCTAAATTATAAATATGTTAGATAAGATCTAAAATAATTTATAATTTATTTTTAGATTTTAAATTTAATTTTAAATAATTTATGATCTGGTCTATATGATGTATTTTGTGTTTAAATCTAGATCCTCTTATTGCATATGTTGATATGTAATTTTTATTTTGAATCTAGAATGTATATGTATGACATATTTATTTTATAAAATCTAAATTGAGAACTTACTTTCTGCAAAATTCTAGATTCAAAATCCTAGGACATGATCAAAATATTAAAACAAATCAGATCTAAAACCATCATTTGAATTTGATTCAATGTAAATTATTTACAATTTGAAAATCTTTCAAATTATTAAGTCTGAAATTAGTTCTGAGGTTTCATAAATCTAAACCTATAAGTCTTGAACTTAATTGAGAATTAAGTGATTGTTTAGGATCTAGGTTTGTGATTTGAAGATCCTAAGATAATTTCATAAAACATAGGTTAAAGGATTACATGTTAGCTTGATCAGGTCATTTATTGGGTTAGACCTAGGGTTAGATTAAATATGGATTAAGTTAAGAAAGTGATCAAACCTAATTAATAGTTAATTAGAATTAGGTCATTTCTTTTTTATAGATCAATTCAATAGTTGTAGTTGATCAAAGTCCATATATCTAACAAATAGATACTGATCATGGCTCAATGGCCGAGCCCGAGTCTTTAGGCAGACCAAATCAAAACTGATAAATCAATTGATGTCTAAGATAAGTCTGGTATTCCAGACTGATGGTTTTTAATTGGCAACCTACTTACCTGATCATTTCTGATGGTGTCTAAGGCAAGCCTTGGCAGACCTTTCCACTGATCTCACTTATCTAGCTGATGTGGTTAATCAGGTCTTGATTAGGTTATTCATTGATTCGAGCTAACCCATGTCATATAGAAAATTAGTGAGACTGATTTCATTCAGTGAGACTGATCTAGGTGCCCATGAATCAAAATTGATCCTAGTCCTTATCAGTGACTTGTGAAGTCAGTGGGAGGAGTTGACTTGATGAAGTTAGTGGGAGCAAATTGGTCCATATCCTTTCTATCTTTAAATCACTAATAGTTTAAATTTTCTAAAATTATTAGATCCTTAAAATGATAAAGTTATGGGGATAACTGAGTCATAGCCTTCCATTAAGGTATTTGATAATGGGTCTATTAACTCAATAATCATTGGAGGCCCATAGGCCTGATGCTTGTTGACTAATGAAATTATCATTCATCATATGATGACTTGGATGAATCTCTCTAATGGTGGTTAGGTTGACCAACCATAGTTGGACTTAATCATTCGTTAGTTAGATGCACCAAATATGCTCATGTTAATGGTTGGACCTAACCGGATCCTTATAGTGGAGGCCATAACCTACTGATTAGGTTTTTGGAGCAAAATTAAATTACTAAAAGTTGTTTGAAGAAATAATTGGTTATGAACCTACCCTTAGATGTACATGGATTGACCAACCATAGTTGGGCTTGTGTGCAGTCTATATGGATTTTAGTACCTACTAGGAAATTAAAGTAATTTTTTGAATTGGAGGTAGAGGCTATCAATTCGAATAAAATAGTAGAAGAATCTTTAGACTAAAGTTCAAGTCTTTAGACTTAATATAATTCATATGCTTAGGTTAATGTTCTCTTTTCTCAAATTAAGGCTAAACCCTAATTGCTCATATCACTGTTAGATAGTGATGACTTATGGAACCCAACTTTGATAATTAGTATCGATAGTTAAATTTGGTTCAATAGAACGAATGTGTTCGTACTGAGGCTTCTAAGCCTAGTCAAAATAATTAGTCCAATATTAACCCAAATCAGGCAGAGTACTTTTAATGTTAGAAGTAGGATCATAGGAAGAAGATTTGTCTTGCTTCCCTTGACCATAATAGGCTGAATAAGAGAAAGAAGAAAAAGTTGCTTATTAAAGATGTTATATGATAATACCTTAAAATTTTTTTGTAAATAATTCTACTACATGGGTATTAGATGCCGGTAGTCTTGTGCAATTTGTTGTAAAGACTACAAGCAAGTGGAATATTTGAAAATAGTGAGAAATATCTAAACGTTGGGGATGCAAGTCTTGTTCCAATCCTAGCTTTAGAAATTATCAAGCTTATTTTTAATAGATGTCATTTTGAGTGATTGTCACTATTGTCCATTGTTTATGATAAATGTGATCTTTGATGGCCTTTTGGTCAGAGATGGTTATCATTTATCAATAAAGAAGATTGCTGTGATATTATTATGAACAATATTATAGTAATATATGGATAATAAAAAAATAATATTTAATATTTATACAGTCTATTAAGTATAATGTACACACCCAAGTTAGATTATGTCATGAATATCTATCTTTGGTATTATAGGCTTAGTTATCTTGACAAGAATAGGATAAATGGGTTAGCTTGAGAGAAAAATCTCGATATTAATGATTGTGAATCATTGATAGTCTGTGAATCTTGTCTTCTTGAGAAGATGACAAAGTCATCTTTTACTGAAAAAGGTAAAGGAGTCGATAAAATTCTAAGTCTCATACATAGTGATGTATGTGAACTTATGAACTTAAGTGCCAAAAAAAGATATTAGTATTTCATTATAGATGACCTATCTGGGCATGGGTGCATCTGGCCTGAATCATTTGAAATGTTCAAATGATTCAATAATGAAAAAAGGAAAACAAATTGGAAAGGGCATTGGAACTCTTCGATCAGATTGAGGAGGCGAATACTTATCTAGTAAGTTTGTGACATATCTAAAAGAGAATTGGATTCTCTTTTAGTGGATTTCTTTTCAAAACATAATGTATCTAAAAGGAGAAAATTAAACTCTATTAGACTTGGTTCAATCCATGATAGGGTTCACTTATTTGCCTGCTTCAGGGTTGTGCTCTTGTGGCTACTAGTTTTACTTTGAATTTATACCAAGTAAATCTATTGTAAAGACTACATATTGGATATAGATCGGGCATAGACCTAGACTCTCTCACTTTCAGGTTTGGAGTTAATCGGCCTATGTCATATATTTGCACATAGATAAACTTGGAGCCTGATCCAATAGACGTTTAAGAGGTTATTCATTCTACCATGTTGAAGGACATAAGATGTTCATTAGCAAAAGGGCATTTCTTTTAGAAAGGAGTTTCTTAGAAAAGGAACTGATGCCTGTGAAGTTGAATTTGGAAAAGTTTGACGGGTAGAAAAGAACCAACATAATCTAGTAAACCTATAGAACTGAATTTGATCAAATCAAATTTGGAGCCCATTAAATTATCATCTTTAAGGAGATCCGATAGAGTACCGCATTAGCTAGATAGATACTTCAGTATCTAGGTCTGGGATGGCGATCTTGTTGAGCTCAATGAGAATAATAAGGATCCGATCACCTATAGGGATACAATGCAGTGATCTGACTCTGAGAAGTGGCTTGGAGCCACATGATCTAAATTGAAGTCCATGAAAATTAATAGTTTATGGACACTGATTGATTCATCTAAAGGGATAAAATCCATTGGGTGTGAATGAATTTTCAAAAGGATCAGAGTAGCGCAGATGGAAAGGTAAAAACCTTAAAGCCCATTTGGCTATTACCTCATAATTAGAACTTATATTTTGAACGTATTCATTTGTTATGAATAAAGATAAATCCTGCATTTATAATTGAGCAAAATATTCTGTAGTATTATTTTTTGTGTTGTCTGTGGATGAAATTCTCTTAATCAAAAATGACATTCCAGCATTGCAAGAAATAAAGGTTTAGCTGTCATCTTATTTCTTTATGTACAAGATCAGATATGGTATACTCACTAAGGGTAGTGAGCAAATACTGATCCAAGTGAGAACCATTTAAAGATTATATAGATAATCTTTAAGTATTTGAAAAATACTAAGGTCTAGTGACTCGAATATGGAAATATTGACTTAAAACATATGAATATTTTAATTTTAGTCAGAATAAGATGACAACAAAAAAATATCGGGTCATACCCTAATTGTAGGAGCAATTTGCTGGAATGGTTCCAAGTAGGATACTTTAGCCTATTCAGTCAGTGATGTAGAGTATATCATGGCATATGATGCTGCCTTGTAAGCTGCTCAATTGCTGAGGTTTATTAGCAGGTTGGGAGTGGCACCCTCCACCAATGATCCAGTCCTATCATAGCACTGGAGCCATAGCTTAAGCTAAAGAATCTAAGAACCAGCATATTCTACATCGCTTTAACCTTAGATATTAGATCTGGATGATGACGATCTTTCGAAGATCGATGGAAAAGGAGAACTTGATCGATCCATTTGCTAAGGCCTCGGAACTAAGAAGTTCTACGAACTCAAGTGGAAGATAGGATATTTGATATCGTTTTGATTGACTTTAGTCCAAGTGAAAGTTGTTGGAAAATATGTCCTAAAGTCAATCATCTAAGTGGTAGATGATTGAAATTAGTATATGAATTATCTAATAATAATAGTTATTTGGCTGCTTCATCATAAAAGTTCTATCTTCTTTAAATGAACTTCTAAATTATGATGAAATTCTTAGAACCACAATCAATCAATAAAGAAGGATTTATTGGATGGTTCTTAAATTGTTCACGATCAAATGATAAGTTATTAATAAGGACGATAATTTATTGAGTGTAGGTCGTTGTATGCCATATGCATTGATTGTCCTCGTAACCAAGTAGTATAAAGACACTAGTATGGCATCCAGGTGAGATGTAGGAGTACATCTATACTGAACGTGACTAATATAGTATTCTACTATCAAGAGTAGCTAGCTAAGGCCAATAGATATAAGTGTCCCTCCGATTTAAGATCACCATGGTGACTAGCAAGCAACTCACTGTACTTTACTGTTGGACTATCTGTATTTTTAATAAAGGTTTGAAAGGTTTTTGGGTATAGTCAAGTACTTATAAAATTAGTGTGTGAGTCAAGATGGGATTGACCACTCCTGATTAACTTCAGAAAGAGAATGACTTGCTGTGTTTCAATTTAGCAAAATCTAGGCCTAGGTAATCCTCATGAGGTGTCACGGGATTTGCAAATTTTTGAAAAATAATAGCAATCACTTGTATGAGTGCTGACAGCATACTCAAAGTCGTCTTAAGCATTATTGGTCAAAGGGATAAATTATACGGTAACCATGGTCAGGGTTTTAAGAATGTTGCTTTGCATACATTCGACTTATCTAGACATCGAAAATCTTTGCTAGATGGTAACTTTGATTGGTACAGAAATTGATTTTTATGCTATCAACTTAGGTACGAACCTATGGGGTCACATACATTAGAGCTTGTAATCTGATCAGATGGTTAATCAATGATTGAGAATTATTTCAAGGTCAAACATTCAATACGATTTATGTTTGACCTAATGTAAGTATTGTAGGAGGATCGATTAGCAATTGGATTGCTAATTGGCTCAATTTGATTGAACAATCAGGCTGAGATCAAGTCTAATTGAATTAGAATTGATTTGGATTTAATTAGCTTAAGTCTAATTGGATTATTGGATAAGTCAATTGCAAAGGAAGAACAATTCCTTGTTTGATTAGGACTTGGGTGCACCTAATTGATTTAGCATTTAAATCAGATTTAAATCTTAATTTAATCTAATTTAATTGGGCTTCTTGTTGGACTAGGATCATCCTTAATTGGGTTGCATTTAATCTAATTTAAATAAGATTTAAATTTAATTTAAAATAATTTTGACCTACTCAAATAAGAGGAGTGTCCCAGTTGGACTGCGACTCTCTCTCTTTCTCTTGCACCTAAGAAAGCCCATGCCCACATATATTTTTTTGAGGTTTATGTGAACATTTTCATACCAATGAGAGGTCCCCACGCCCCACCTATCAGATTATTTGGAATATATTTTGACTTGATCAAAACTAGAAGAAAGTTGAAAATTGTTTCCTACTTTTGGAAGAGTCTTCTTTGACCCAAACTCCTCCCTCCCCTTGTGCACCAACTCTACCCACGCCCCTCTATCTTATTCAGCCCTTTTTCTCTTTGTTTTGTGTGTGAGAATTAGTGGTTACATGAAAAAATAAGTGGGAGGGGCATCCAACATAGAAGTCCTCCTTTGACTAGGTTTTGATCTAGTCTTGCAATAAAAGGTGGATGCCTCTTATGAGATAGTTTTAGAATATGAAAAATCCTAGAAAAATTATGAAAAAATAGAAGAAAAGGAGGAGAAGGCTTGGAGGATTTGTGGCACCATGATTCATGGAGAAGAGCCTTCAATTAAGACATCAAAGGTTGATGTCTTGAAGAGACAAGGTAAGAGAAGATTATCTTCTCTTATATATTTTTTTTATATTTCTCTCTTTCTATTTTATTTATAATTTTTATATGATAAAAATTTGAGAGAGAGAGAGAAGATTTGGGTATGAGGATGAGTGCTCTAAGTTGTTGGGTCATGGTGTTAGTTTTTTGAACATGATCTAATCATGTCCTAATGAGAGAAGGAGAAGAGAAGAAAGGTCTTTTCTTAGGATTTCTTGGAGAACCCTTCCTCTTCAATTTTTATGGGAATTTTGTATGAATAAAATCAAAAATATTAGATCTAGAAACTTAGAAAAAATCCTAGAGGATAGGGTCTCCTCTTGTCCTAGAATAGAGATATTTTCAGGACATCAACCGTTGATGTCCTGAAGGAGAAGATTTATCTTCTTTTAGGATTTATTTTTTCATGATTTTATTTTTTAATTTATGAAAGATCCAAGGGTTGAATTCCTTCCTTATTCCTCCTCATATTTTTTTATCTCTTGGAGTATCCAAGAGATCCAAAGAACATGTATTTGATTAACCTTTAGGAGGGATCCGCGAGAAGCTAGCACTTCGAGCGGATCTTCGTTCGATGAATCTCCAATCTGTATTGTAGGTTCTTGTAGATCATCTATAGAGGTTGGATGCTTGTGTGGCTCCAAAGATAATAATGGATTCAACCATAGAGTTCTCAACCCGTACAAAGGTAAGAGATCTAATCTCTTGGTGACCTAGATGCGATCTAGGGTTAGATCTAGAATTATTTTAGATCTAGGTATTGATATGATCAATACCACATGATTAATTTAATTTTAGATTTATATTTGCATCATAACATATTATAGATCCTTAATGTAGGATTTTGCAATTTGATTATATGCATGTTGTAGATTAAATAGTTTAATCTATGTCTTTCGCTGCTCTATATTTTAAAAAAGTTTTGAAATCTATGTATGAAACCCTGCATATTTTTCAATAATATAGATAGCATCTACACAATAGCCTGGTAAACATTTATAAGAAAAATGAAGTATCTTTTTGACTTACCTTATTGGGAATATAATCTTATTCGACGCAATCTTGATGTCATGTACATAGAAAAGAATGTTTGTGATAATTTACTTAGAATATTTTTAAACCCTAATGGAAAGAGCAAATATAACATGAAGGCACATTTTGATTTAAAAGAAATGGGTATCCAACAGGAGCTTCATTCTAAAATATTTGCTAATGATAGAATTTATATGCCTCTTGCATGTTACACAATGTTTGCTTGAGAAAAGATAATTTTTTGATAGTTGAGAAAAGTATCAAGGTATCTGATGTATATGCATCAAATATTTTATGATGTGCGCATCTAAAGAATCAAAAACATTCAAATTTTAAAAGTCATGATGGTCACATATTGATGTAAGATATCTTTCCAATAGTTTTAAAATCGTCATTGCTGAAATAAGTTATTGTAGTTGTACTTTGATTATCATCATTCTTTAAAATATTATATTTAAAAGTTATTAATCCTAAAAAACTTGATCAGTTGGAGTCTGATATTATAATTATACTTTGCTAGATGGAAAAAAATTTTTCTTCTAGATTTTTCACTATTATGGTACATCTGCTCATTCACCTATCTTTAGAAGTTAAAGTTGGTGGACCGATACATTATAGATGGATGTATCCTATTAAGAGAAATTATTATAAATTTTAAATATTTTAATAATTTTATTAAAAATAATATCATACTGGTATTTTACTAAATATTTAATTCTTGAAGGTATCTTGTACGTCTTAAAGATTATGTGTGAAGTAAAGCCTATCCCGAGGCTCGATTGCTAAAGGATATATTGCTGACGAATGTTTGACATTTTGTTCAAAATATCTTCAAGATGTAGAGACTATTTTTAGTCAACCTCAATGACATAATGACTTTGTGGAGAATGCAGAATTGTATAAGTTCTCAATTACTGAAAAATTCTTGGGAAGAGCTGAAAGTATTGTACTTGATCAAAAATTCTTAGCACAAGCACATCGTTATGTGTTACTTCATAGTGACATAATATCTAACCATCATAGGTTAGTATATTTAAGGCATGACATCAAAATTTAAATATTATATTAGATATAATATTCTAAATCATATATTTATATTTTATGTAGTAAATTTTTAATTTATCAGTGATGAGCCAACCATAACATTCATCCTAATGCAAGGATTGAACAGCGATGGTTGGTCGAATTATTTTCTATATGACTTTTGAATTAGATTTGATTTATATTTAATTAAGAAATATATTAATTTTTGATATATATTTAATATCAAATAACTCAATAATACTTCATATCATTTTTTTTAGGTATCAAAGATGATGGAGAGAAATAATTTAGATTAACTAATAGCTCTTGATCAAGGATCTAACAAGATTGTAAATAGATATAATGATTTCATAATTAATGGCTTTAAATTTCATACTAAAGAATGTGAAAAATTTAGAAAAATATAGAATAATGGTGTTATGGTGGAAGCGGATGAAAAATCCTATTATAACGCATTTAAAGATATCTATGGGTTGGATTATTATAGAAAATTTAAAATAGTATTGTTTAGATATGATTGGATAGACATAAACTCATGAAGGGGTTTGAAACAAGATGCAAATGGATTTACACTTGTAGATTTTTCAAGGTTGATACACATTGGTGTGTTATTGAAGGATGACCCATTCATCTTTTCATCTCAAGCTCATCAAGTATTTTATGTACAAGATGCAAAAGATAAGGTTGGATTACTATCATCAAAACAAAATCTAGAGACATATGATATGAAAAACCAAGTAGAGGATGATGATGATGACACTTATACGCAATGTATGCCCTACAATTTTGTACCAATTGATGATTTAAATGCTACAATGATGTTGGTTAGGACAGAATTTGAAGAAAACACTACTGCTTGATTGTTATTGATAAAAAATATTTATAATATATATAATTTATATTAATTATTATATTAAATTATTATTTATATTAAATGATTCTACTTTTTATTTATATAAATGCTAGGTGAGATCATGCATCATAGGGGATGCTTTCACACAACATAGTTTGGGCTATTTTCTCTAGGAATATATTTTTTCTTTCAACAATCCTATTTTGTTGAGATGTTCTAGGAGTAAAAAAATTATATTGAATCCCATTTCATTACAAAAAAATTTAAAATATTGGTTTTCAAATTTCATTCCATGATCACTTCTAATACAAATAATAGAAATATTCTTTTCATTTGAAACTTTTTTGAAAAGCTTGGTAAATATAGAAAATGCTTCATCTTTTTGTGCTAAAAATAAAATCCAAGTAAATCTAAAAAAATCATCTACAATTATAAGTCTATATTTTCTACTACCTAGGGTTGTGGTCCTAGTTGATCCAAATAAGTTCATGTGAAGTAGTTCAAGGAGTTTAGAAGTTGAAATAAAATTTTTTGATTTGAAAGAGCTTCTAGTTTATTTTCCTAATTGATATGCATCATAAATTTTATTTTTCTCAAAGTTAAGTTTTGGCAAACCTTTTACAAGATTCCTTTTAATTAGTTTAGAAATCAAATTCATGCTAGCATGCCCTAGTCTATGATGCCATCGCCAACTATTTTCATTGATCTTAGTATTCATTACAACTAAACATTGGCTCCTTTTGGTGGAAGAATCATCTAAATCTACTAAGTATACATTCTTATATCTATGTCCAATAAGAGTAATGCTATTATCAATGAGACTAGTAACTACGCATAAGAATGATTCAAAAAGTACTTTAAACTCTTTATCACAAGGTTGACTTATGCTCAATAAGTAATATTTTAAGCCATCTATTAGGAGTACATTATCTATAAATATATGAGTGATACATATTTTACCACTTCTGATAATGTATCCTTTGCCATTATCACCAAAGATTATAATTCCTCCTTTAGCTTCAAGAGTGATAAAGTACTACTTGTCACTTATCATGTGCCTTGAGCAACCACTATTTAGATACCATCTTTCTTTCTTTTTTTATCGGCTTCAAGACACACCTGCAATCATAAATCAAGTGGAGATTTTAGTTATTTTAGTCATCTTGGATCTTTTAGGATGAGTAATCATGATTCCTTTGAGAACCCATACCTTCTTAATGATTGTATCATCTTTTATTTTTCTAAAATTGCAAACATAAGGTTTGTGTCCAGATTTTTTACAGCAAAAGCAGATTACTTTTTGTGAGGTTGAAGTTGGTTCTTTTACAAAGAAATTCTTTAAGAATTTTTATTTTTTTTGAGTTCTAAAATCAATTCTAGCTTTGTCAAAGATAGTTTTTTGATTGTTAAGTATTATTTGCAGTTTTTTAAAACTTAATATGAATCTATCAACCATAGATTTGTATTTTTCAAGTTCTGATTTTATGTAGAAATGAGTTTTTTCCTTTCAATATTTTCGCTTTTGCTTTGATAAGGAGTTGGTTTAGTGATTTTAGATTTTTATTTTTTAAAGTTAGCTTTTTAAGATCATCAAATAATTCATAAAATACTTCTTATAATTCATCGAATAAAAATTCAGATTGAGAGTCAAATGTTACCTCATCCTTTTGAGCCATAAGATAAAAATTGACCATTTTTTATCCTTCTTCATTTGAACTTGAATCTTTACTATCACTCTAAGTTGCCATCATTGCCTTTGTTTTTACTTTTTGAAGGAATTTTTTCAATAGGAGACAATCTACTTTGAAATGACCCAGTTTCTTGCATTCAAAATATATAGATTGCTCCTTATCTTGATCGTTTTCTCAATTTTTACTAGCTTCACCTTTAGAGAAGGATCTTCTCTTAAAGTTTGGCTTTTTCTTTCTCATACATTTTCTAAATTTTTTGGTTAAGAGAGCCATTTCTTCATCATCATCTCTTTCTTTGGAATCTTCACTTTTTTCATCTTCTTCTTTTGCTATGGATTTGAGAGCCACGATTTTTTTTTCTTGATTTCATCTTTTAAGTTTTGCTTCATGATTAACTCATGCATCATGAGAGAACCAAGAAGCTCTTCGCGAGATAAAGTATTAAGATCCTTTGCTTCTTGATAGCCATCATCTTTGCCTCCTGTATAGTCATCACCTTTGCCTCCCAAGCTCAAGAAAGAGACTAAAAAATTTTTCTCATAATTTTACTATTAGTGTATGATTTTTTTAAGCTTTTAAGTTTATTTATAATATCTGTAAATCATATAAATATTTTAGTAATACTTTCAGTTGATTCTATTTTTAAAAACTTCATACTTATGCAGTAACATATTTATTTTAGATTTCTTTACTTGATTGATATCCTTATGGGTAAACTCAAGTCTAACCCATATTTTTTTGGTTGAAATATAAGTAAAAATATGATTGAATTCATTGGCATCAAGTGAATAATAAAGCACATTCATTGCTTTAGCATTCAATTGAGTCAACTTCTTATCATTTTCATCCCACTCTATTTCAGGTTTAGAAATAATACTACCATTAATGATGATTGTGGGTGTGTGAGGTTCATTGATTATGATACTCCATAGATCATAATCAAGTGCTTGAATAAATATGCACATGCATGCCTTCCAATATGTATAATTAAATCTATTAAATAAGAATGTTTATTTATGGATTTCCCTTCTAATAGGGAGATATTCAATTAGATTATCATCTTGATCATTTACTTTAAAATAAAAAATAATAAATAATAATAAAGCACCTTCTTTGATATTACTTATTGCCTCGAAGAATAATCTAAGAGGGGGGATGAATTAGATTTTTAATTTTTTTTAAAGATTAAGAGGTATATGTGCAGAACAAGAATATGAATATGCAAAAAATATAATATTTAAATAAACTAAAAATAAATATAGTTGATAAAGAGAGTTACACACATAAAGATAAAAAATTTTATAGTGGTTTGATGTCAAATCTAACACCTACGTCCACAAGCACTCCACTTGAGAATTCTACTATAATAACAAAGATTATAGCAAGATTATTTTTTTTTAGTTTACAATCTTAATCTAGTTGATTTTATAAGTTAATCAATTAAAATCTATCCCCAAGCAACTCCTAGGCTTGTACAAATCTAATTTGAGGCTTGGAAGAGCCTATCTCCCAAGTTTCAAAAGTATTAAAACTTGAAATACAGAAATTTGAAAGTGCAGAAATTTAAATACAAACAAACTCTTTGAAGAACTAATTTAAAACTTTGATGCACAAGTTAAGAGGTTAGAAGGCTTTTGCAAAATGATGCTCCCTTTCTTCACTTGAGAATACCTTGATTGCATAGTTTGTTGAGTGGTTGAACTATAATAAAAAACTCTTTAAAGCTCATAAGTTGGACTACACTAAATTTTTAAATATATTCTGATGTTTCTCTCTTTTTTGTGTTGATTCCTTGTGTTTTCTTGCCTTGATATGGTCTTAGGAGCCTTTTTATCCAAGTTAGGAACATCAAAAATAGATTTGTAGCCATTGGAGCATGAGAAAAAGTTGTTTAGAGCATCCTAAACTAATTCGGTGCAGTTCTAAAAACTAACCGTTAGAGCTGTTAGGAGCTCATTAGTCAACTCTCTTGAATCTTGAGTTGACTCCAATCATAGAGCAAAACATCCAGCATTCTGTCTTTTCTATGCCTTTACCAATTTTACATGCTTGAGTCAGCTCCTGGATTTCGTGAGTTGACTCTAGTTATAGGATGAAAATTCAGCATTTTGTCCTTGAACTAGTGCCCTCTTGAGACATGAGTCGGCTCCTACTTTTCTTGAATCGATTCCTCAGTCTTGCCAATTCCTAAAGTGTATCAGATATGTGGGAGTCGGCTCCTACTATGCTTGAGTCGACTCCAGCAATAGGATCTAAAATGCTATCTTTTATTTTTGAGTTTAGTGCCTATCTGAGTTCTTAAGTTGGCTTAAACTATTCTGGAGTTAACTTTTAATCTATGCCAAGTGCTCAAATCATGCTAGATTCAACTTAAGCTTTCCTTGAGTTGGTTCATGATCCAATCATCTTTGAAAATATTTGGCTTAACCTCTTTTGCTCTTCTTTTTTGGTTCTTCCAATCAAAAGCATGGAGCTTCATCAAGATAGGTTCCTATCTTCTTGAATTTTATCTTAAACACTTCAATCAATTTATTAGTCTCAACTATTTATTATTCATCAAAATCATACCTAGGGTCAATAGATAGGTTTCCATTTATTACTCATATATTAGATCGACTTTCTCTAGATTCTATTATAGATTTGGCTGATGGAGGTACATTATCACATGAGTCGCTAGCCATGAGGTACGTCATGTGACTTTTAAATACCAATTTTCATATTCAAGCTATTTTGAATCATATGTAACTTATCCAACTTCTTGTGCAGGTCGAGAGATGTTTTCTTGGTGAAGATGTCTTCCACCCATATGCTGATGATATATTGGTACCAACTCAATTGCCTCAAAATTGAGCAGGTATAATTATAAATGATTTGTAAATATAATTACATTTTGAATGACTTGTCTCATGATACTTATATTTAATCATGTTTATAAAAAGGTTATATTATAGAGTGGCACTATGTGGGTAGAGTGATGCATTAGTTTGGGATCTGATAGGCTATTCCACTCGCTTGTGACATGGATTCTAGATTGCATCATGTCGATCTTAAGGGATGAGTCAACATAATTAGAGCATCACTCATCAACAGTTCATTATGCTCTAGGAGAGTCGGCAAGATCATGTTGTGGCCAGTTGAGCAATTAAAGATACCATGGACTATCATAATACCTACATGGAGTGGTATCGTCGCATCATTTATCAATTCTTTTGCCATAGTGGTGCAATATTTGACTATTTAGTAAAAATTCAAATTTACTTTTTTTCTTCTTCATATTTATTATTATGATTTGTATCGTTCACTGCTTGTCAGTATCAGAGTAATAGTCTAGCTTGGATTCATAATATTGCTCGTCTGGATTCTATGTCTACATCTAGGCCTATCATCTAGGAGATATACACTTCAGTCCTTCATGCCGTCGATGAGCATGATCATCTCTCCATGGATTTCTACGATCATGGTTACGGCACCTTATAAGCCACACCTTCATCTTATTCATATCCATCATCATCGAGAGTATTGATGTGCACAGATGGGATAGCCGACGGGATACTATTACTCATTTTTAGATGCTGGAGTTCTAGCCTTTTAGTCCGTATATGTCCTCAATCGCATATATGCACAATGTTATGACATAGTTTTATTTAGTTGGGGAGATAGCGGCACATTTTGGATATGCGGTGGATGACATTACCCATTAGAGAATTCTATATCATGCAGGGGGTCATACAGGTGAGGGAGCTACACAGCAAACTATCACACATATAGAGCATGGTACTGAGGAGCATGAGGTTCCCAATGAAGCCCAACCTATGGGTCATCAGCATGTGGTACTTGATCTTTTTTTAATTATATATATATGTATCACATGGACCTAATTTTTTATTTGTAAATAAAGTTGTATATTTTTTTATGAATTCAAATTAAGTTGGTAATTATTTTGATACTTGTCATGCAATGTTCAAGGGTTGACTCAAAAATAATTTTCAGGTGTTGACTTGAAAGTATGTCACTTATAATGTAATGCACGGGTGTTGACTCAAAAGTATATTACTTACAATGTTTATTTTGCTGGTCCTTATTTTATTGCTTTTCATCCGGTATTTAGGTGTTGAATTGAAAGTATATATAGGGTATGTTGGTCAATATTCAAGAAAGATAGATTACAGGATATAGATTGAAAATACAAAACTAATTTATAGGGTCTAGGTTTTGACTCCTAGTCTATGGTTTAATTTGATGCGGTCGATTGGTTTGAATCTGTGTTGGTCAAATCTAGTCAATTGCCTTAGGGGCCCGATCAGTCAAATTGGCATGGGTCACAGATCAACATGGTTGAACAGCATGATCGACTACATTGGTTTAATTTATCTTTCTCAACTTGAACCCAACCCTATGAACAAATTTAACCAGAGTTCTGATTGACGGGGATTGGCAGGGATCTTGGATCAACCATAGTTGATGGGTTGATCAAAAGGGAGCGAATGGCTAGCTCAGTTTGAGGTAGTCGACTGCCTCAAGGGCCCAGTCACTTCATTGGCATGCCCAGATCGATCAGTCATGGTCGACTAGCCCAATCGATCGATCGGATTGGTCTAAGATGGTCAACCACCTTAGGAGCTCGGTCGACCGTAATGGCATGTCCAATTTTAGCCATGGTTGATTGGCACTATTGATCGATCTGATTGACCAATCGGCTTGATTTGAGGCGATCGACTGCCTTATTGGCACGGGCCCAGGAAGCCATGGTCAATTAGCACGATCGACCACCTCAGACCGAGCCTCATGGTCAGGTTTGGTGGATCTGATCAATCGACTGGGCTTTAATTTTTTTTTCTTTTCCTGTTGTTGGGTTACTAGATATTCATATCAAGTATGCTCATGTTGAACTTGTCTGATGAGTAAACAGTATAGGAGTTGACTTGATCATGCTGACAAAATCCCTTTCTATAGATCTTGCTCTGTGTGTGTGTGTGAGAGAGAGAGAGAGAGAGAGGCTGCATTTAGAGTGTGGAAATGTGGCTTAGAATAATTGATTGTTCCTTGTGTGCAAATTGAACCACCTGAATAGCGAATCAATGATATGGAATAGAAGGTGAATCTTAATGTCACAATCTATAACTTTATTTCTTTTATTTATCATCAGCAACAAAATTTGCAACTATAACACTAATCAGGGATCTAATTATCATCTCTCCATAAGCAAGTATTTGGTCACAATTAGCTAAATAACTTTGGATCTTCCCTATTTCAAGAACTAGGGAGGTCCTGTGCACATAATTCATCATATGTATTATGGATTAAGGAATGATTGGACAAGGCAAGCCAAATTCTTACCTTTTGTTGCTATATGCAATACCTAGATTGAAATTTTTTTTTTCCCTTTTCATGTTATTGGATTATGAAGTATTTATATCTCTTTCTAGAATCCTAAACCCTAAAAATGCTAAATTTTAAATTCATAAACTATAAACCCTGAACCCTAAAAATGTATCGGTATCCATATATAAGTGCCATCTTCGGCCACCATAGGGAATAATAGCATTGTAAGAAATATTGAGAAAGATGAAGATCTTTCTGTTTAATTATGGTGATTAGAAGTTGCATGGCATCTTTAAGGCTAGAACTCATGGACATTTGAATGCCAAATCATATGCACTACAAGGGTGCTGGTTGCATTGTTAAAATCTTCAAATCAATTGACATTGAAATAGTATTATTTAAACTAAAGAAGCCATATAAATTTGTCTGCATTTGAGATGATGTTAATTGAAACATAATAGTTTATACAAAATCTCTAGTTCAACATAAAACTGATCAAACTACATGATTTTATTTGGCAATTAAGTGAGCACCAAAGAAAGAAAATGTACTTACACCAAAAGAAAGGAAAGTGAGCACCAAATTACATTACTCTAAAAATGAAATATAAAAAAAAAGATGATGCAACATCGGGTGGAGCCTCAAGTATTGCAACCAAAAGCTGGAGCCCAATCATCCGTTGTAGGATCCTATGGAGACGGGAAAAAATGATGATAAAAATACTGTATGAACTTATCAAATTATGCATATCCCTCGTCCAGTCGTTATATATGCAAATCTCTCATCTAATCATGCATTTATACATGCAAATCCCTTTTTAACAGATATCTCTAGTGCATCTATCCGAGCAGACAATGCATGCAAATCGAAAGACTGCTGATCGGACTATGTAGGATGTTTGAGTTGGTGTGACTCGGCTAGCTAATGTTCTTTTTGACTATCATTTTCTTTTTTAGGTACATTACACATATACCTCCATACTCTACTAGTAAATATATACCCCGTACGCCTCAAAGGCCTCGAAGATAGCAGTCATAATTGCTCCATACACTACTACAGAATAGTCGTTAGCTAATCACTGTCACTGTAGCCATCATCATAGGTCTATGACAGCAGTTGTTACAGTGATTTTGAAAATCACTGCCATAGAGCACCTATTGCAGTGGTTTCTAAATCGTTGCCATAGACTTATCTATGGCAGCAGTTATCGAACCGCTTGTTTATGGTAGCAGTTATGTAACCATTGCCATAGGTCTAATGTAGCGATTAACATATTACCTATGGTAGTGGTTGGCTCGTCTACGACAGTGGTTGTAAAATCATTGCTGTAGCTTTTAAATAATTAAAAAAATATAAAATTTTTAATATTTTACTTGATAAATGCAGAGATATATAACATAAAAAATATTATAAATATAAAAATATTTATAAAATACTAAAATTTTATTATGAAATAAAATTTATTGTAATACTTTTTTAAAAAAATACATGAAAAGTCTCCTAAATCTACATCATTGTTATCACCGGAAGATAGAGCACGAGCTAGAGCTGGAGCTGGAGCTGAAGTCGAAGTCAGAGCCGAAGCTAGAGCCAAAGTTGGAGGAGCTGAAGTTGGAATGCGGGCTAATATATCCTTAAAGCTCATGAAGGTACCTCCAAAACGTGCATTGAGAATCGACACCATATCTCTCACGATGCCATCCAAATGAGATGTGCGCTCCTCAGTCCGATCTGTCTGCATCGCAACATGATCTGCTTGTGCTAACGCCTCCTCAAGCTCCTTCAGACTGATGATATTGGAAGCCTATGAAGAGACGCTTGCCTTAGACCAATAGCTGATCGACATATGTATGGGACTACATCGAATTCTCTCAGAGTGCTCAGGCCCCAAGATCTGAGACAGATGGTCATGAAGGCCAGAGGTATCCGAGCCCTCACTCGTGAGCACATCTAACTGATCTTATAATTATAAATTTAAATAAAATTTTATAAAAAATAATATAATACTAATCATATATATAAATATATTTAATATTTATAAAAATTCTTCTGATTGTGATATTCATTGGCCTGCCCTTCTTGTCCATACGGCTGGATCAGAAGATCTCGCTATGGCTGAACATCACTCCATCTCTCATCAGCTATAATAATGGATCAATTTATCAAAAATATAAAAAAATATTAATTTAATTTATCTAGTAAGATTTAAAATTTATTACCTCTCTATGCATACGACTGACCATAGACTCATGATCGAGAGTGTGCGTATACTCCTGAGCTATCCGATTCTTCTAGTTCTGATGGAAGGTAGCCTAACAAGTATTCAAATAAATAATAAATATTTTAAAAAATATAAATATAACTTTAAGTATATTAAAAAATTTAAAAGTTAGTAATTTAATCTTAAACTTATGGCTCCTCCAATGTATAACCATCCTCTTTTACTAACTCAGAGGACAGTCCTATATCTAAGAAATAAGCTTCTCCGGAGTGCCTCGTCGGTGCTCGAGCCATCTTTTATGGAGCTTGACCTTGTAGTCTCGGTACAACTTTTCGATCTTCTTCAATTGGACATCTTGAGCCCTCTCATGATCAGAAAAGTCGTACCTCCTCTATATAAAGTTAATAAAAGTTAGTTATAAAATTATTCTAATCAAACATAGTATAAATATTAAAAATACATAAATATAATTAAGATGCACTTATCCATATCTCCTTCCACATCTGGTTTCTAATAGCAGCATCCATCAATCGCCAGTCTTTGGGCTCTACAGGAATAATATCTGACCGCCTTACAAGTACTCCAAAAAAAGAATGCATCTCCCACGTGGTCTCCCCTACTGACCTTCCCTCCGCATCATACTGCACCATCACCTGATACTGGTGGTTCCACACATGCGCCATACATGTTGAACCATAAAATATTCAATTGGATGATGCACCTGCAATGATAATACGTTATGCAAATATATAAGTATATAAATACTATATAAAAAATAAATAAATAATATAATAAAAATGTACACTCAAATATCGATGGAGTAGCATGTGTCGGAGATATGGGTGTTGGTAGAGATTCAGATGCCAGTGGAGTAGATGCTGTCGGTAAAGTAGATATCGACGGTGGAGGTTCTTGAGCAATCGATGCAGAGATTGGTGGAGTGTGCTCCGACTGCTTCTTAGATGCTGAACTCCACGTAACCCATCGAAGGGCAGGGATGAAAGCTAGATGGCATTTTGGTGTCATCATGATCTGCAACGTTAATGAATATTAACCAATATAACATATTGAATAATAATCAAAGATATGCCTAGGTACCATTTGTATAATTATATATAAATATACGGATGTCGAAGATTATGTACACTAATCAATTGATGGGTCTATCGCTATGCAATACAATAAATAAAAGTAACAAGATGGGGGTTCTCTTAGCAATCGACACGGCACGATACAGCACGACATGACCTACCAGCATGGCACGGCCCAAGGCACGATCTATCAACACGGCATGACATGACACAGCCTATCGATATGACTTAAAGATGAGCAATAGTCATAGATCTGATCTCTTGCATGAATCTGGGTATTAATCCAGAAACCTGAAAGAAGAATGAATAGATGATGGTGGCACCTTAAAGCTTAAAGTTGGAACCTTAGAGAGACATATCAAATTTTGTTCACACCCATCGAGCCATCTCGCTCAGAAGCCAAGCCGGCTCCATGCCTGAGACAGCCGACTCCATGCCTGATACATCCGACTCGGATCCTCCCCCAGTCGGCTTGATCTTGGCCCGAGCCTGCTTGACTGCATATTCGAGCCAGCTCGACTACATATCCGAGTCAGCTCGACTGTGTACCATCCCCTATTTTTTACTGTCTCTGCCCTTCCATCATCTTTTTGACTGCCCGTCTTCCACTCAATCTCCATCACCAACGAGGTTGGACCCCCACCCTGATCCCTCTCTTCCTCTCTCGATCTCCCTCGTCGATGAGGTCAGACCCCCTCCCTTCCTCTCTCCCTCTCTCGATCTCTCTTATCGGCGATGGTAGTGATGTCGAACCCCTCCCTCCCTCTCTCACTCCCTCAATCTCCCTCATCGATGAGGCCGGACTCCCTTTCTTCCAGTGATGTCGGCGAGATCGGACCTCCTCCCTCCATCTCTCTCTCTCTCTCGATCTTCCTCATCGACGATGGTGGCGAGGCTGAACCCCTCCCTTGTTGGCGAGGTCGAACCCCTCCCTCCCTCTCTTCCTCTTCCTTTCTTAGTTTCGGATCCCAAAATTGGATCTGGATACCTGGGATCTATTAGGATCCGGGTCTGATACTTTAAGTACGGACCTATCGAATATTCAAGTTTAGATCCAGTATCAATAATTAAAATTGAGTTTGGATCTTATTGGTGTAGAATTTGATTGATGTCGGATCGAGCTGGAGTTGCAAAAGAAGAGGTCACCGTCGGTGATCTTCAAAATAAAATTTCGTTCAGAGTCGATGGTGGTGGCTCTGGTAGGATCCTCCGATGATCAAGTCAGCTCTTTTGATCAGTAAAAATAAAGTGCTCAGGCAAGAATTTAGTAGAGTTTTTAGAAAGAAGAAGAGAGCTTAGAGAAAATGTATCTAGAGGGTTTGTTTTTATAGATGGAGCTTGTATAGCTATAACTGTCTGGTAGTAGGCCGCTCGGAGTCACGTAGAATTTATTACAGAGAGAGGTATTACCCATTCGTTGAGATTTAATAGTCGAAGTTTGGAGGAAGCAGACGTTGGTTGGTGAAGAGCTTTGATATATGTCAATTCTAGTAGAGTTTGGACTCCTAAAGAAAATATAACTAGAGAGGATCATCTAGAAGAAATACTACTTGAAATCTAGAAGTAATCCATTGGAGGAATTTGAATGGAGTTCAACTAATGGAGAAGTCCAGAAAAAGTTTGACTAGTAAAGAAGTTTGACTGAAGGAGAAGTCCAGAAGGAGTTTGACTTCTAAAAAAATCCGACTGCTGGAGAAATTCGACTGAAGAAGAAGTCTAAAAAAAGTTTAGTTTCTGAAAGAATCTGACTGAAGGAGAAGTCTGAAAGGAGTTCAGCTCTTGGAGGAATCTGATTGAAGGTGAAGTCCGGAAGGAGTTCAGCTGTTGGAGAAATTTGATTGAAGAAAAAATTCGAAAGGAGTTTGGCTCCTGGAGGAATCCGACTGAAGGTGAAGTCTAGAATAAGTTTGGCTGCTGGAGGAATTTGACTGAAGAAGAAAGAGTTTGGCTATTGGAGGAATTTGACTGAAGGAGAAGTCTGGAAGGAGTTCGGCTCCTGGAGGAATCCGATTGAAGGTGAAGTCTGAAAGGAGTTCGGCTTCTGTAGGAATCCGACTGAAGGAGAAGTCTGGAAGAACTTCGGCTCTTGGAGGAAGTTTGGCTTCTAGAGGAATCTGACTGAAGGAGATGTCCGAAAGGAGTTCGGCTCCTAAAGAAATCTGACTGAAGGAGAGGTCTAGAAGGAGTTCGGCACCTGAAAGAATCCGACTGATGGAGAAGTTAGGAAGAAGTTCGACTCCTAAAGAAATTCGACTGAAGGAGAAGTCTGAAAGAAGTTCAGCTGTTGGAGGAATTTGACTGAAGATGAAGTCCAGAAGGAGTTCGACTACTGGAGAATTTTTGATCGAAGCTCTTCTATGATTATCAGTTATATTAGGCTAGGTATCAGATTGCACTTCGATGAGAGCGGGATTTATCCTCAACAATAGTCTTCCTACTTTCGAGTTTGAAATTCGAAGAAAGTACAAAAAAGATGACTGTCGATGTTCTTTTTCAAGCTCTGCATCTGTTGAGGTTGAAGCTCGAGGAAGATTTTATCTCCCATGGAGGTTGAGAGAGATCTTATCTTCTTTTAAAGTTAAAGCTCGGAGGAGATCCTATCTCCAGCTGAGGTTGTAGGAGATTCTATCTCTTGTTGAGATCAAAGCTCGAGGGAGATCTTATCTCCAACCGAGGTTGTAGGAGATCTTATCTTCTTTTAAAGCCTTCCCAATTTGGGGCAAGCTTCTCCTGGCTCTGAGGCTAAGAGATGGTGGCTTATCGAAGCACTAGGTCCCCTTGAAATAGTGTTGATGATGCTGAGAGGTGGCCGATCTTCTTGTTGTTCTTCCCTTCTTGGTGGTTCTGGTTGTGGCAGTGCCCTTGGCCAATCTTCTCTTGCTTCAGGCTGACGTCTGTGGAGCATTGAGGAGGGCATAGTTGTTAAACCTTCTGAGGGAAGAACTTCGTCATGTCCTTCTATCAGAATTTTTTTGACGATGAGCTCGAGGAGTTCGCACTTGCTTGCGCTCGAGGGCAGTCCGTGAGCCTGGTCGAACTTCATTCAGCCCTCCATCAGCTGCGGGTTTATTAGACTTGTCCGCTTGCCCCTCTCCTGCGGTTTCCTCATTCTTCAATTTGAAGGTTTCTTTTGCTCGGACATATCCTTCAGCTTGAGCTAGCAGATTGGCAGTCCCTGGGGTACTTCTTCTCCAGGGAGAACAACAAATCATTCTTCTGAAGGCCGTCCTTGAGTGCGGTCATTGCAACAGACTAGTCTAGGTTTCGGACCTCCAATGCAGTAGTATTAAATCGGATGACATAAGTCCAGATAGATTCTTCGTCCTTCTGCTTGATATTCATCAAGAAATTTGAACCTTGATGCGGACATCGGCTGCTGATGAAGTGAGCCACAAACTGATGGCTCATCTAGTCAAAGAAGAAGATCGTACCTGACTTCAACATCGAGTATCAGTTTTTTGCTGTTCTCTTTAAGGTAGATGGAAAAGCTCAGCATAAGATGGCATCTAGTGCGTCATAGGACAGCATCATGATCTGGAAGGCCTTCAGGTGATTGACCGGATCAGAGATTCCATCGTAACTTTTAAATTGAAAAAGCTTGAAGTTCAGCAGAACGGACTCTTGCATAATCCTCTGAGAAAAAGAAGGGTCAGTGCAAATATTATTATCATGTGAGGAGGGAGTATGACGGAGCTCTTCGATTGATCGGCTCATTTTCTGAAGCCTTTTATTCAGGAGATCTTCACGGTTGTTGATCTCCAAGATTTTTTGATGGGATGGAGGCAAAGCTCCCCCCTAGGTAGTTTCGTGGTTCGAGCAAGGGCTCTCCATCCTTTGCTTTTTCTTTTCGAAGGTCACCGATCGGCTAGCCCAAGTTGGTCATCCCCCAATCAGTTTATGAGGCTCCAAAGAAGCCTACTCCAGTCGAATTAGTATCGAAGTCTGATGGTGTATGGCCTGCACCACCTTTATGAGATTGCAAACTTGCTGGACCAGCAGGTTGAACTGCTCCGCATCCACCATGGCTATAGGTGGCGCTTGAGTTATCGGAGCTGAAGCGGGAGCGAATAAACCTGGACAGGATTTAGCTGCAGAGGTCGTTGATCGCTGGGTCAAAGCTTTCCTAGGAGGCATTTTTTTCGAAAAAAATTTTAGAGAGAAAGAAAAGAGATCGCTGCTGAGCAGTCCTTTAAGAACAAAAAAACTTCAGGAACAGAGGAGCCCTCCTTCTAGCGCCAATCCTGTTGGTGCAGAATCTGATTGACGCCGGATCGAGTTGGAGTTGAGGAAGAAGAGGTCACCATAGGTGATCTATAAAATAAAGTTCCATCCAGAGTCAGTGGTGGTGGCTCCGACAGGATCCTCCGATGATCAAATCAACTCTTCTGGCCAATAGAAATAGAGTGCTTAGGCAAGAATTCAGCAAAATTTTTAGAAAGGAGAAGAGAGCTTAGAGAAAATATATCTGAAGGATCCCTTTTTATAAATGAAGTCTGTATAGCCGTAACTGTTCAATAGTGAGCTGCTCGGAACCATGTGAAATTTATTACCATAACCATCTGGTAGTGGGCCGCTCGGGGCCACATGAAATTTATTATAGAGAGATGTGTCATCCATTCTTTGAGATTTAATAGTCAAAGTTTGGAGGAAGCAGGCATTAATTGGTGAAGAGCTTTGACATATATCAATTCCAGAGGAGTTCGGACTTCTAAAAAAAATATGGCTGAGAGGATCATCCGAGAGAAATACTACTTGAAATCTGAAAGTAATCCACTGAAGAAATTCGGATGGAGTTTGACTGATGGAGAAGTCTAGAGGGAGTCCTACTGGTGGAGAAGTTCGACTGAAGGAGAAGTTCGAAAGGAGTTTAGCTCCTAGAGGAATCTGACTGCTGGAGAAATTCGACTGAAGGAGAAGTTCGAAAGGAGTTCAGCTCCTAGAGAAATCTGACTAAAGGTGAAGTTCGAAAGGAGTTTGGCTGCTAGAGGAATTTGACTGAAGGAGAAATTTGAAAAGAGTTTGGATCCTAGAGGAATCCGACTGAAGGTGAAGTCCGAAAGGAGTTCGGCTGCTGGAGGAATTTGACTGAAGGATAAGAAGTTCAGTTGCTGAAGGAATTTGATTGAAGAAGAAGTCCAGAAGGAGTTCGACTTCTGAAGAAATCCGATTGAAGGCAAAGTTCGGAAGGAGTTTGGCTCCTATAGAAATTCGACTGAAGAAGAAGTCTGAAAGAAGTTTAGCTCCTATAGGAATCCGACTGAAGGGGAGGTTCGAAAGGAGTTTGGCTCCTAGAGAAATTCGATAAAAGGAGAAGTTCGGAAGGAGTTCGGCTCCTGAAGAAATCCGACTGAAGGAGAAGTCCAGAAGGAGTTCAATTGCTGGAGGAATTTGACTAAAGGTAAAGTCTGGAAGGAGTTTGACTGTTGGAGGAATTCGATTGAAGGTGAAGTTTGGAAGGAGTTTAGCTCCTATAGGAACTCAATTGAAGGAGAAGTCTGGAAGGAGTTCAGCTCCTACAGGAATCCGACTAAAGGAGAGGTTCGAAAGGAGTTCGGCTCCTAGAGAAATCCAATAAAAGGAGAAGTCCGGAAGGAGTTTAGCTCCTGGAGGAATCCGACTAAAGAAGAAGTCTAGAAGGAGTTCGGATGCTGAAGAAATTTGACTGAAGATGAAGTCCAGAAGGAGTTCGGCTATTGGAAAATTCTCGATTGAAGCTCTTCTATGATTATCAGTTACATTAGGCTAGGTACCAGACTGAACTTCGGCGGGAGCGAAATTTATCCCTAATAGATCTGAATATCCAGGTTCTGATCCAAACCTAATTTGTTGACAAGTTTAGTCCAATGATTAATAAATAATACTATAAAATTAAAATAAAAATTATACCTGCGGCTACAGAGAGTGGGTCTCATCTAAAGCTCGGAGGGTCGTTGGCGATGGTGCTAGAAGAAGACGACGACACTATAGGTAACCTACGAAATAAGAGCAAGATAGTGAGATAGAGAGAAAAGAGAGAAAGAGAAAGAGAAAAGAGGAAAGAGAGAGAGGGGGGGCCTGAAGGGGCGTCGTGATGGGGAGGCCAGGGGAGGGGGAGGGCAGGGGGCAGGTGGCTGAGGATGGAGAGGGCAGGGGGTGGGCGGCGATAGTCGGGGATGGGAAGGGTAGGGTAGGGGTGGCGGTCGGGGAGGGTAGGGGTGGGCGGCCAGGGATGGGGAGGGTAGGGGGCGGCGGCGGCCGGGATGGGGAGGGCATGGGGCATCTACGGTCGGGGATGGAGAGGGCAAGGGCGGTGGTGGCAAGGGATGGGAAGGGCAGCGCAGGGGGTGGGAAGGGCGGGGGGTTGGTCATGCGGGGGGTGGGCAAAAGACCGCTAGGGAGGGGCCGGTGCGGGGTGGGGGGGACGAGCGGAGGGGGGTGAAGTGGCACGGGCAGGGGGCAGCGGTTGTCGGGGATGGGGAGGCGAAGGGGGAGAAGGGCGACATCGAGAGGCGAGGCCGATCGAGGGGGAAGGAGGGGTATCACCGATCGAGGGGGAAGAACTTGGGTGGAGTCTCACTGACGACGGAAAGGAGGGAAGAGAGAGAGCGCAAGGAAGGAAAGAAAAATTTAAGAATTTTTAACTTAATCTACGGCAGCGATTTTCGAACTGCTACCATAGATCTATGGCAGTGGTTATTGAAAACCACTGCAATAGATCTACGACAGTAGTTTTCTAACCGCTGTCATAGATCTATAGTAGCAGTTTCCAATAACCACCATCATAGACTATAAATAATTTTTTTCTTATTTTTTTTAAATATTATATAATTTTAAAATTTAATGCTCATCTTTATCATTCATTATCTAAATAATTATTATTAGAGTGTCATCATAAAAGATCACCTCGATTCGATGATCCTAGCTTCATCGATCAAAAAAATTTGATTTTGACGATCATGAATGACAATGTGATGATCTGATAGATGGAGACCTCCGATCAGTCCAAAAATCTTCAACGATGATCTTGGTGATATTTGTAGCATACTATCAAAGTTTAACTTCAATCAATTATTGTTATCATGGTCAATTTAGTATGGAATGATTTCGACCGTTAAATTAGAAATAAGTGATCAAAGAGCTAAACGGCATCCAATTATAAGATAATTTTTTAGTTAAATGATCTTTGTTATAATTTTAATCATTTTATATAGAGATAATAATAAAATTCAAATCATTTTTGTATGAACTATTCATGTTAAGCAGATATTACAAAAGCACGAGCATAACAACCAACGGAGTTTAAGAATGGTTATCAGGTGACATATAGTTTTAAATTATTCTTAGTCTCACAAGTTAAATTTTATAATCACCACTATAAAAAATGATTAATGTAGTAGCCAAGATCATATATAGAAAAAATTACCTCATAATCGGACATCGTCTGATCTTTGATCAGTGTTTATCATTTAACGGTCGAAAATAATCTATACTTAATTGGGTAAGATAACGATATCTGATTAAAGTGAAACTTTGATAGTACGCTACAAACATAATCGAGATCATCGTTACAGATTTTTGGATCCATCAGAGGTCTCCATCTATCAGATCATCGCATCGTCATTCATGATCATCGAAATCGAATTTTTCTGATTAATGAAGCTAGGGCCATCGTATCGAGACGATCTTTTGCGACGATACTCTAATGATAATTATTTAGATAATGAATGATGAAGATGGATATTAAATTTTAAAATTATATAATATTTAAAAAAAATAAAAAAAAAATATATGACAGCGGTTAAAAATAATCGCTGCCATAGATCGACTTATAGCAGCGGTTACAAGAAACTACTGCTATAGGACGAACCGCTGCTATAGGATCAACCTATAGCAATGATTTTTCTAATCGCTGCTATAGATCCGACCTATGGTAGTGGTTGTCGTTAACCGCTGCTATAGGTTGGACCTATTGTAGTAGTTACAAAGAACTGCTGCTATAGGTCGGCCTATGGCAGCGGTTTCTTATAACCGCTACCATAGGTCGACCTATAGCAGCGATTCTTTTTAACAGCTGTAGTAGACTCTATTGCAGCGATTTCGAAAATCGCTGCCATAGTATATGCTACCGTAGGCTCTTTTTGTAGTAGTGATAGGGCAAACAAGTTTTGAAACTTTGAAAGCATTCACTCTTAAAATTTATTATTATATATGGCAAATTAACTCTATCATCCAAAATAATTATTTTGAGGAGATAAATATCCATGTGTAATACATTATCTTGATGACCTCCTCTAGGCAGAAAATTAAACATAAAAATGTGATGTATTAGTTTATTTTCAAGTGGTAATAGATATGCACTAGGCTTAGCAGTTCATGCTAAACTATCATTCTAAAAAATAGTTCTAGTGCAGATCTAATAATCTAAACCTCTATGCTTCCAACAAATATCAATCACCGTTTGATGGAATATCCAAAATTTGAGTAAGAATACCATAATCAAACTCTATAATTTTACTTTTTTCATATATGATGAAATAGAATAAGCTAAACTATTAAAACTAAAATTATTATAAAAATATTGAACCAGACTAGGATATATTTGCTTATTCAGCATAATCATTGAAAGCTAACCCATCCTTTCAAACAAAAATCTAATTCAAAAACCACTAAAATAATTTAAATCGACTATTCTTCCCCTTACAACTTTTTTTTTTTGAGAAAAACTTGATCTAAAATTTTTGCTATATCTATTATTTAAAAATAAATCCTTTTTATACCTGATAGTTGTTTTTTTTTGACTCCAGTTCTTTTTTTTTCGAAATACTTCTACCTTTTCTTGAAGTCATTAGATCAATTTCAGAGTGGGGATGAGGTTGCCAATAAGAGAAGAGGTTTCTCCGATAGATAGGGAGTAGGATGGGTTTGATTGATCGGGGATGAGGTTGCCAATAGGGGGAGAGATTTCTCGGATGGATGAGGGAGAGAGGTTTCTTGAATAGATGGGAGAGGGGTAGATTTGGTCAGTATTTTAAAATGTTAAAATTATGGGTTAAACGCATGTTTTCTGGGATTACAATGAAAACGTGGATCCAACACATGATTTCATTGAAACCGTAGGCCTTTTAACCCACAATTTTAGTGAAATTACGTATAAGGCTAAAAATGGGTCGGGTTGATCCATGACCCGATCTAACCCGACCCGCTTAGATCCAATCCAACCCATTTTAAAGGACCTATAGAGCTAGATTGGATTCTAAAATTGGACCCGTTCAATATTTTGAGTCGGGTTTGGGTTTACTGAATTTGGACCTGATCCGAATTCAGTATTAAATTCAATATATAAACTATAAAGTTAATAGAGTAGGATTAAAATTCCAAATGCCCTTGTAGTATTATTATTTTTTAAAAATTTTACTCAATTTAACTATAAAATTTTGAGAAATTATTTATAAATTAAGTAATATTTTTTTGTCATAAAGTTCGCATATGTTAGTTTATAATACGAATTGAGTCTGGTCAAAATTTGAGTTTGAATCGGATCTAAAATTTTTAGATTGGGATTGGATTATACATGGATCTGATTCGATTCAAAAGATCTAATGGAGCAAATTTTTTGATCATGGATCCAATTCGATCCGATATGATTTTTAATTGGATTGGGTTTAGATCCAATATTAGAATCCGATCAAGAAATCGGGTCGAATTGAGGTCACTCATGACCTAATCCGACCTGACCCATTTATATCCCTAATCACATATTAGATCCTTGATTTCAGTAAAATTGCATGTTTAATTCATAATTTTAAATTGTTATATTGTTGGGTTGAGGTAGCATTGGAATCCGGGGGGGGGGGGGGTTTCAACTCAAGATTCCAAGGATAGTAAATCCAGGAGTAAATTAGATTTGGATTATTTTTAAAATTAAATAATAAAATAATAATATTAAAAAAAAAATCTCTTGTTGATCTTTTCCGATTTGACTTAGTGTCGTAAGATTGATGGCTGCCGGAAAGAAAAAGGAAAAGAAAAAAAAAAAAAAGAAAAAGAAAAACGCGTCGCCGAAGACTTTTTGAATTGACCGGGTCGGCAGCGAGGAATGTCCCGCCGAAGAGTTGGACGGACTTTTGGTTCTGCGCCCACCTTCGAAAACCCCAACTTTCTTTCCAACGGCCAGCCATTGGGAAAGATACTAAGCGAATCACGGAAATGCCACCGTTTCATGAAAAACTTGATGGAGCTCGTGAGTTTCGCGGGAAGAAAATCTCCTTATTCAGATATATTTATTTTAGAAGACTGATTCATGAGAGCACGATGCATGAACAAATAATTTTATTATATTTGATTCAATTTAATCCTGAAAAAATAGTTGGTGATCTAAATTAGAAGGAAGGGAAAAAAAACTTTGTGATGACTCAGTTAAACCTGAACCTCCACAGGATCCAAACCTTAATGTAAATTGATCGAGCCTAAAACGGATTTGATGTGGTTATAATATATTTTACCTGTGTAAGCGTGTTATTATGGTTGTATCAGCAACGGGATAAAAGACTAAACACGATTGGTTGCTTTTATATGGTTAAGGATCAGGACAGATTGATCCAAAAGAAGTCTACATGAAAAAAATTGTATAATGGTTGATATCTGTAAGTGCCTATTAATCTAACGAGCCGACTTGTACTAATGTTGGTTTTCTATTTATAAGTTTGAGCATGATCTAGTATGTCAATTTAGCTAAGTTATACTTATGATTAAACCTGGTAGAATATAATTCGACTTTTGATGAAGTAAAACAAAAAGTCTAAATGTGTTTGGTATATCCTTGCATATATAATATTATGGCTATATATATATATATATATAAGCTCGTAATGGTGAATTCTCAATGGTATGTAAAATTTATAGTGCATAATGAAATAGGTCATCAATGATAGTGCGAGAAGATCACAACCACCATAGGAAAGTGATTAAATTAGTCTCTTCCAGAGAGAGATGGATATTTGTTCCATTAAACTCAGACTCATCAAAGGTTAGATCAAAATTTCATTAAATATCTTAAACCATCCATAGAAATCATCAACTTTTCTAGGAATAGTGTAACTAGCAATCATCATTTGATTAAATAAGAGATAGGCGATTTTGCAAGGAGCAAATTGGTCCAATGCTTATCATTCCCAGAGACATAATAGATTCCACAGAAGCATCAAGTGCAACCCTATTAGCTAATGTTGCAAGCATCCACAGTATTTAGTGCATTACCAGGCAGCGATAATCTAGATTATTTGATAATTTGGATTACCTGTAATCTGGATAGATTGCTAGTAATATTGATTACTATGTTTGGTACACGCAAATAATATTGAAGTAAAATTACTGAAAATTTGGATTAACATATTTGGTATGACAATCAGATTACTGGCAATATAACATCAAATTTTCAAAATACCTTCAAATCAAATTTATTAAAAATCACACCCCATGCATAAAATATAAATATATAATATATATTATAATATATATTATATAATATATTATATATTATAATATATATTATATAATATATTATATTCTAATATATATATTTATATTTATAATATATTATTATAATATATAATAATATATATAATATTCTATTATATATTTATATTTATAATATATAATATAATATAATATACTATAATATAATATAATATAATTATAATATTGTTATGATATATTTTTAGTATATAATCATATATTATTATATTATTATATTTTATTATAATTATTATATTATAATAATAATATATAATATAATATTATGTTATAATATTATTACAATATAACATTATATTATATTTATAATATAAATATAAAAATTATATATTATAAGATATATTATATATAATATATTATATTCTATCATATATTATATTTATAATATATATTATAATATATTATTATAGTATAATATAATATAATATTATGTTATAAAATTATTATAATATAAGATTATATAGTATTTTTAATATAAATATAAAATTATATATTATAATATATATTATATTCTTTTATATATCTATATTTATAATATATTATTATAATATAATATAATATTATGTTATGTAATATTATATTATTATAATATATTATAATATGTTATTATTATATTATCATACATTACTATATTATAATATTATTATAATATATTATTATTAAAATAATAAATTATAGTAATATAATATAATATAATATAATATTATAATAATATCATAATATAACATAATACTATATTATATAATATTATTATAATAATAACATTAATAGATTAGATATAATATATTATATTTTAATATATATTTATATTTTATAATATAATATAATATACTTTTAATATTATTATATATTATTATATCATAATATTAGAATATTATTATAATATATTATTATTATTATAATATAATATAATATAATAATAATATTATTATATAATTTAATATTATATTATATTTTTTTTATTGGAGCATTTTTATCTCAATATATCATTATTAAATTACCAAATATTTGATAATCTGAATAGTCACCTCTTCACTTGGTAATCTAAATTATTTTTTTATGAGATATTTAGATTACCAACTTAAAAAAATATATCAAATATAATAATCTAGTAAAATTTTAATTTAAATTATCTAATAATTATATCATGATAATATGGTAAGATTTTTTTAAATTATTAATAATCTAAATAAATTACTTGTTACCAAATGAGATATTATGCATGCAGTGGTATCTAGCTGCACTTTTTTTTCATGTGTCACGCACCACCAGCACAACACCACCCAAATCAAATAATCAATCATGACCCTCAACCCCCATAAACCCTCTCCCTCGTAATTTAGATTGATGGCCAGGGGCAAACAGCAAAATCCAGTCATCGTCTTGTCTTCGTTCCCAGAAGGTTCCTCCTCCGTCTCCTTATATATCTCTCCCCCTAATGCTTCCCCAATTTCCCCACCCAGAGAAACCCTAAATCGTCTTCTTCTTCCAATCGGCACCGCAGAATGGATCGAGAGCCAGAGGAGCTCCAATTCCTGGGTCCCGTGGGGATCTACTACGAGGCGTCCAAGATCGTGCTCTCATGGCGGCGTCTCTTCTCCCAGATCATTCTTGCCCTCGTTCTCCCCCTCTCCACCCTCTTCCTTGTCCACATCTACGTCTCCCACCTCCTGTTCTCCAAGATCGACCGCAACGAGGCCGCCCTCGACGGTGCTCCCCCTGGCTCCCCCTCTGAATCCGCCATCCTCTCCCGCCTGACGTCCGAATGGTACGGCTTCATCCTCTTCAAGGGCGCCTACCTCCTCGCCCTCCTCGTCCTCTCCCTCCTCTCCACCTCCGCCGTCGTCTACTCCGTGGCCTCCATCTACACCGCCAAGGACCTCTCCTTCCCCAAGGTCCTCTCCGTCGTCCCCAAGGTCTGGCGCCGCCTCATGGTCACCTTCATCTGGGCCTTCCTCCTCCTCCTCGCCTACAACATGGCCGCCATCTTCGTCATCGTCCTCGCCGTCCTCCTCCTCGGCCCCGCGACCCCCGGCGCCATCGCCGTTGCCCTCATCCTCCTCCTCTATGCTGCCGGCCTCGTCTGGATCAGCGTCGTCTGGCACGTCGCCAGCGTCGTCTCCGTCCTCGAGGACGCCTGCGGCATCGAGGCGATGCGAAAGAGCCGGGTCCTTATCAAGGGCAAGACCTGGACGGCTGTCGCCATCTTCGTCTTTCTCAACATCTGTTTCGTGGGCGTGGAACTGGGTTTCAAACTCCTGGTCGTCGAGGGGTCTTATATAAATCTCGGGGTGGTTTTCAGGATTGTGTTCGCGGTCCTGATGCTATCCTTCCTATGCTTGGTTATTCTCTTCGCCTTGGTGGCGCAGAGCGTGGTTTATTTCGTGTGCAAATCCTACCATCATGAGAGCATCGATAAGTCGAGCCTGGCCGACCATCTCGAGGTGTATCTGGGGGAGTATGTGCCCCTTAAAGCCAAGGATGTGCAATTGGAGCAGTTCCATGTTTGACTTGATGTATGTATCATACAATATCAGTTCCAATGAATGAATGGTGGATGATGATACGATGTTGTAATAATCTCCTTGTACATGAAATAATATATCTATTTGTATTTCATCCAGTGGTGCATCTTGATATGGTTCGGACTCGTCCTTGCCCGACAGCATATTTTATGGAATCAACGGCTAATCAAGCCTTTGAATAATCAGTGGGATGGCTGTGCAATCGGTTAAAGCTGGCCAAAATGTCTGAAAAAAAAAAATATCGGTCAAATTAGTGGATAAGAAAAGTAATTGATCTCGATGTGCTCCAAAAAGAATATCTTAAGTTTGTCTGTGAATTGTATGGCCCACTCTCTCATTTTTCAATCTCTTTTATTTTTTCTAAATATTTTATTTTTTAACTTAAACATCGAAGAATCTTCAACTGAATATGTTTCAATAAGTTTCTTTGGTCGCATGTCAAACCTATTACAGTGTGGCACACCTCCAACGCAATTGAGCAGAGCAGCATCACTCGTTAGCTCATCTACGTATCTGATTGGCAGTAGAGAAAGGATTCTCTTTTACGTATCTGATTGGCAGTAGAGAAAGGATTCTCTTTTTTTGATATTTCTTTGGATATTTGAGAGAGCTAAAGAATAGAAAAACAAACACCATTCCACCAACCAACTCAAGCAGAAGTCTAATAATAACTCTCGACCTAGCCCGCAATAGTCTTCAATCCTACAGTTGGCTCTTGAGACAGTAACTACCGAGTAATTTAATCTACTCATAGAGCAAATATAGACTCTAATAGAGGTAGTCTAGGGTATCCAATGTGTGACAACCTATCGCTACACAACTAGATCGCCAAGATGGCCCAGCACAACACATTGCCTATCACCTTGAGGATTCTAGACATTGAGAAGATGATCGCCTTGATGCTCAATTCGAAATGACTTGCTCCTGGATCTCCCGACTTGAGGTCGGTCGATGAGGATAGAGGAGCTCGACCATCGAGGAATATGAGACCGAAGAGGAACTTGGCTAAAGCTTCATCTATTCACCTGTAATAAAGTTTCCACCGGAGTGCTCTCTGGTGAAAATCCTCCGATGCTCAAGTTAGGAGATTGGAGAACAATGAGAAAAAAAAATGTCGAATTGAATGGCCTACTTGGAGGATCCCGGAGCTCCTTTATTTATAGTGGAGGAGTTAGAGTCGTATCCATTTTGGATTCTAATGGCTTTTCGAGTTAGTCGTCCTGGATTGATTCGAAAGATTTCTTTTCTTCTTAGGAGACGGGATTGCGAAAGATTCCTCTTTATCTGAATTTTTCGATTCGAAGAGGACGCAGTTTCAGTAGGAATGGTTGTAAGTTGGTCATTGACGAGCTATGAGGCTATTCACGTAGCTTGGTAGCCGACCTGAATCTGATGAGGATGAGGTATGAAGGCCTATCTTGTTTTGCCAGGAGGCGATCTTCAGTAGGTTGGCCTAAGCCAACCTATAGCTAACCGCCGGCGAAGTGTCGCATTGTTCCACATGGACGATCCATTGGAATAGATCGACGGTCGATCCTAAACAGATTGAGGCCACACCAGCTCTATTTCATAATAGTTTGCCCCCCACTTATGAGATCGATCTACCTCTGAGCGATGGATATAAGTACCCTATCGAAGCCGAGGTTGATCTTCAAATCATGTCCGTATTGCAGCATTATAGATCGGTAGCATGACAAGATTGAAAGAAGTCCATCAGCTATGAAATCTAACTGTTCGTTGCTTTGCTCCAAGTCTACCCATCCCGACCAATGGGTATCTGACACCTGACGAAGATATAAAAGGATAGACGAAATGGGAGCAGATCGGAGCCGTCCATGCCTCTTATAAATAGGGTCTGTATTACTCCTTTTGATTGCCATTATTGCTTAAAGGATGAACTCCGATACTTTACGCGAGGAATAGCTTGGACTCAGTCGAGCTACCATCGATCCTGCCCTAACTCCCCTTGTTGCTCGGCCTCCTCGCCCTTTAGGTCAGTCTCCTTTGTACTCATGAGTCAAACTAGTTTATTCCGATCTTCTTGGGGCTTGGATAGCCCTTCCGATGAGGATCATGGTTCCGGGATAGTAGGTTTTTTGGGTCGATCCGAAGAATGTGAAGTTTCAGACTATGGCCTTTTTAGAATAGATTCCGTCCTCACATCGGAGAACCTGAAAGTCATTAGGATGAGGTACCATATCCCTGGTGATTTCAAGTTAGAGGTCACCGGTCCCGAGGAGTGTATAGCTCTTCCTCAGCCTGGATGGATCAGTATTTATGAGGAATCGCTAAAGGCCGGCCTTAGGTTGTCTTTTCATTTTTTAATTATCGAGCTTCTGAACCTGTATAGAATTAGCTTTTGTTGTTTGGCACCGAACTCCTGACGATCGATTTTAGGCTTTTTCACCCACTGCCTCCTCCTCGGGATTGAGCCTACCTCCCATCTTCTTCGAGCTTGCTTCACTTTAAAGGAGCATCTGACGAAGGTCGAGTGGTGGTATACTTCTCCTCGGAGAGGATGCCATCTTTTTTGAGGCACTCCTTCCTCGGTGCATAACTGGAAGGAACGCTTCTTTTTTGTGTCGGCTGAGCAACCATGAGATTTTAGCACATCATGGGGGTGACCTCATAAGTCGACTGTCATATCTCCAACACTATCCGAAGTCGAGGAGGAGGTCTTGAGTCAAATCTTTAGTCTTGCTCCTCTTCCATTGTCTAGATTTCTTACCGAGGAGAACCTATTTAAGGTTGAACTGATTCTAACTGACCTAAGGAGTAAGTGTTCTCTTGCGATTTTGTTTGGATCATCTTTTCTTTCCTTGCTATTATCATTGACCAAGTCTTGTGTTTTCTGTCCAGCGATGAACCCGTCTGACCTTGAAACTCTTCGTCGGATGACGAAGAAGAGGAAGACAAGTGCGACCATGGCCCCCAAATGCACTCATACTGAGGCTGTCTTAGCGCAGCCCACGACAGGAGGTTCCTCGAGGGTGGCCAATGCCCCGAGGAAGGAGAAGTCAGCATCAATAAAGGCTATGATGCCGATTCGGTCCGCTGCTCTAGGAGAGTCCGTCCCCCGTCCTTCTGCATCCTCTTCCAAAAGAAGCTCGGGTGGGCCTAAGATCTCCATCCGAATGTCCAACCGTGGATCCGATGTTCCGACAAGTGTCCCTCCGATGGAAGTTTCCTCGGATACCGAGGACAAAAGGAAGGGCCTCGGTGACTACCGTATCATCCGTTCATTGCTGAAGTTGGTCATCTTACCGACCGACGTCCAAACCTTCACATTCAGGACTCCTACGATTCTCTCCTTCGGGCACGCGTCTGTCTTTTTACCGATCTTCATCTTAGGTCTTCCGTTCACTCCTCAGCTCAGCTTCTTTTTCTTTTTTCTCTTCTCTTCTCCTTTTTTTTTTCAACTCATTCATCATGTGGACCATTTTGTTGAGATAATTAGAGAGATTTGGCGCCTCTCTAAGAAAGCTGAGGAGAAAGCCGCCCATGCCAACTGAAGAGCGGACGATGCTTAGTTATCTCGATTGAAGGCCAAGGACGAGACCAGGTCCCTCAGAGAGAGGGTGAAGCAGCTGGAGTCCGAGCTGACCAAGACTGAAGCTCGGGTGCTAGAAGAGAGGGAGGCCAAAAAGGCATAAGTGGAGGCTGCCAGGATAGAGGCGGTCGAGGCCTTCCATGCCTCGAAAGAATTTTGCAACATTAAGATGAATTTCGCATCGCTCTTCTACCTACAAGTGGGCATAGATCTGAAAGAGAAGGTTCGGAGGATCTTTTTCGACCTGAACTGGGACCTCTTGGAGTCGAACAACAAGGAGGTCGAGGAAGCTGAGGATCGAAAGATCCAGATGAAAAATATCTTCAGCCCCGCATGCGACGACTTGGCTGCCGAGGATGCAGCATTGGTACCACCCCCAGCCATTATCATCCTACTAGACCAAGCGAAGGTCGACAAATCTGGAGCTCTGAACGGAGCTTAATGTACCATTTTGATCAGGCATATTCGATTTCTCTTTCATTTCCTTTTTTTTCTTTAGGTCGGCCCTTTTTGTTTGCCTTTGGTCTTTATCGAGGTATTTTTGTATAGGCCGACCATCACTTGTAAACACTGAACTTTAATACAAAGTCTTCTTTTGCTTAAGTTGTTGAATTCGTATGTTCTTCGTTAGATTTTTCTTTTTCGAGAGTAGGTTAGCGTAGACCTTAGGCGGCATGACTGAGAAGTGACGGAAGATTCATGCCGGCGCATTATGATCCTCGGCCATAGCCGATGAGCGTGTTTTCATGAATTTTATGAGTTACATTCCGCTCCTTGACCATGATCGAGGAGCGCACATTGGCGGACTTCGATGGAGACATGTTCCGCTCCTCGCTCGTGGTCGAGGAGTGCGTGTTGACGAAATTTGATGGAGACATGTTCCACTCGGTCGTGGCCGAGGAGCGCATGTTGGCAAAATTTGATGGAGATGCATTCCGCTAGTCGGTCATGGCCAAGAAGCGCATGTTGGTAAAATTTGATGGAGATGCATTTCACTCCTCGACCGTGGTCAAGGAGCGCACGTTGGTGAAATTTTATGGAGATGCATTTCGCTCCTCGATCGTGGTTGAGGGGCATGCATCAACGACATTCGATGGAGACGCATTCCGCTTCTCGACCATGGCCGAGGGGCGCATGTTGGCGACATCCGATGGAGATGTGTTCCGCTCCTCGATCGTGGCTGAGGAGCACGCGTAGGCGACATTTGATGGAGACACATTCCGCTCCTCGACCGTGGTCGAGGAGCACGCATAGGTGACATTCGATGGAGATGCGTTTCGCTCCTCGACCAAGGCTAAGGAGGTCGAGGAGCACGCATAGGTGACATTCGATGGAGATGCGTTTCACTCCTCGACTAAGGCTGAGGAGCATGCGTTGGCAAAATTTGGTGGAGACGCATTTCGCTCGTCGATCATGGTCGAGGAGCGTGCATTGGCGACATCCAATGAAGATGCGTTTCGCTCCTCGACCATGGTCGAGGAGCGTGCGTTGTCAAAATTTGGTGGAGACACATTTTGCTCCTCGACCGTGGCTGAGGAGTGTGCGTTGGCGAAATTTGGTGGAGATGCATTCCGCTCGTTGGCCATGGCCGAGGAGCACACATTGGCGACATCCAATGGAGATGCATTCTGCTCCTCGACTGTGGCCAAGGAATGTCAGTTGGCAAAATTTGGTGGAGATGCATTCTGCTCATCGGTCGTGGCTGAGGAGCGCGCATTAGCGACATCCGATGGAGATGCATTTTGCTCCTCAATCGTGGCCAAGGAACATCAGTTGGCAAAATTTGGTGGAGACACATTTCAGTGATATTAGATGGAGACGTGTTTCGCTCCTCGTCCATGGTCGAGGAGCATGCGTAGGCGACATTCGATGGAGACGCGTTTCACTCCTCGATCGTGGCCGAGGAACGTGCGTTGGCGACATCTGATGGAGATGCATTCCACTCCTCGATCATGGTCGAGGAGCGTGCGTTGGCAAAATCTGATGGAGACGTATTTCGCTCCTGGGCCGTGGCCGAGGAGCGCACTTTGGCGACATCCGATGGAGACGCATTTTGCTCCTCGATCATGGTCGAGGAGCGCACGTAGGTGACATTTGATGGAGATGCATTTCGCTCCTCGATCGTGGTCGAGGAGCGTGTATTGGCAAAATTTGATGGAGATGCGTTCTGCTCCTCGACCGTGGTCGAGGAGCACACGTTGGCGACATCCGATGAAAATGCGTTCCACTCTTCGATTGTGGTCTAGGAGCGTACATTGGCAAAATTCGATGGAGATGCATTCTGCTCCTCGATCGTGGCTGAGGAGCGTGCGTTGGCGACATCCAATGGAGATGCATTCTACTCCTTGACTGTGGCTGAGGAGTGCGTGTAGGTGACATTTGATGGAGATGCATTTTGCTTCTCGATCGTGGTCGAGAAGCACACGTTGGCGAAAATAAAACCTACGAGAAATTATTCATTATCGAATAAAAATTCAAGATAGAAATTACATTCTAAGGATAATATCTTCGAAGATTGTCGGTGTTCCAAATATCTTCGAAGATTGTCGGTGTTCCAGATCCTTAGGATCGGAGTTCCATCCAGTCGATAGAGTCGGTAAGTTCCCAGTCGGACTATTTTAGCCATGCGATAAAGACCTTTCCAATTCAACGATAATTTTGACTATTCGGATGGGCAAAAAATCTCAGCTCATCGAAGAACTAATTATCCTGCCAGAAAAGATTTACTCTTTACTCGAGAATTATAGTATCGAACAATCTTCTGTTGATAGTTGGCCATCCGAACTCGAGCCCATTCCCGAATTTCTTCCAGCAGATCTAGATTTGCTCTCATCCCAAAGGAATTGCTATCTTCATCGAACTTCTCTACTCGGAGCGTGGGTAACCCCATCTCTACGGATATCACAGCCTCCATACCGAAGGCTAACATGAAATGTGTCTCTCTAGTTAGGACACGTTACATCATACGATATGCTCAAAGGATGTTGTACAACTCTTCGACCCACGATCCTTTTGCTTGATTTATGCGAGCTTTCAACCCCTGCAATAATATCCTGTTCGTCACCTCGGCCTCGCCATTAGTCTGTGAATAACTTACCGATGTCAATCTATGAGAAATTTCTTAGTCATTACAGAATCCTGTAAACCTTGGGTTATTGAATTATCATCCATTATCGATTATGATGGCATGGGGTAGACCATATCGACATATAATAGACTTTCAGATAAAATTTCAAACTCTGACTTCGGTAATCATAGCTACTACCTCTGCTTCCATCCATTTAGTAAAATAGTCAATCGCGACAATTAGAAACTTCTTCTATGCCACAACAATGGAAAATGGTCCGAGGATATCCATTCTTCATTGAGCAAAGGGCTAAGGGGTCGTGATCGGGGCTAGAGGAGTCAATGGTCGGTGCTGAATGTTTGAGGTCCTTTGGCATTGGTCACATTTACTCACCAGTTTAGCCATATCTCTTTGCATGGTTGGCCAAAAATATTCCTACCGTAATATTTTGTGGGACAGAGCCTTGCCCCTAGGTGATTGCCATAGATTCCTTCATTAACTTTCCATAGGGTATAGTCGGCTTCCGAAGGATGGAGGCATTTGAGCAAAGGTAGAGTGAAGGACCTCTTATACAACTTTTCTTCATAAACGATGTATTGTGGAGCGAGGTGTCTCAATCTTTTTATCTCATCTCGATCCATAGGCAAAATTTCATCTCGCAAATAATGGAGAATAGATCTATCCAGCTCAGTTTTGGATTAGCTTGCATTACTGGGACCTCCTCAATGCTCGGCTTCTCCAGAACTTCCATGTATGAACTTCTTTTTAGGTCGGCCACTCCATGGATTGCTAGTTTAGAAAGAAGGTCAGCTCGCACATTCTTCGCCCTTGGTATCTACTGAACATCCATCGCTAAAAAGCTAGAAGCCAAGTCTCTGACCTTCTGTAGATACTTTACCATATTTGGCTCCTAGGCTTCATATTCTTCCTGAATCTGACCAATCACCAACTATGAATCACTATATACTCTGAGATGCCAAACTCCCTTTTCTTTCTCTATTCTAAGTTCCGCTACCAATGCCTCATATTCGGCTTCATTGTTGAAAGTCGGAAAGTCGAAGCGTAGAGCATATTCCGCTACTACTCCTTCTGGGCTGGTTAAGATCAGCCCGACTCCGGAGGCCGTGGCATTCGAAGATCCATCAACATGTAGGATCCAACATTCATCAATTGAAGAGGTTTCGGCATGACTAGATTCCTCATCTGGAATTGTACATTCCAGGATGAAATCCGCCAATGCCTGAGCTTTAATGGATGGCCTCGACAAATATTTGATATCAAATTTGCCTTGTTCGATAGCCCATTTAGCCAGTCATTTGGAAGTATCTGGTTGGTACAATACCGATCTAATGGGTTGGTCTGTAAGGATTGCGATGGTGTGCGCTTGAAAATATGGGCATAATTTTTTTATAGATATCAAGAGAGCATAGACGATCTTTTCCAATCTCTTATATCTGGTCTCAGCATCGTGAAGTACCCAGCTCACGTAATAGATCGGCTTTTATACCTTGGCCTCCTGTCAGATCAGAACAGAACTGATTGTCGAAGAAGAAATAGCTAGATACAAGTACAATACCTCCTCAGGCTTTGGCTTACTTAACAGAGGGGGAGAGCCTAGGTATTTCTTTAGTTCGTCGAAGGCTGTCTGGCATTCATCCGTCCATAGAAAGTCCTTCGATTGCTTAAGAGCTTTAAAGAATGGAAGGCTCTTTTCCACCGATCTTGATAGAAATCTATTTAAGGCTGCGATCCTTTCTGTAAGTTGCTACACTTCTTTGATCATTCTCGGAGGCTTCATCTCTTGAAGAGCTTGAATCTTCTTCGGATTGGCCTCAATCCCACGTTGTGACACCATGAACCTAAGAAATTTTTCGAGAGTGACACCAAAGGTGCATTATCCGGATTGAGCTTCATCCGAAAATGCCGTAATATAGAAAAGACTTCCTCTAGATCGGTAATATGGTATTCGACTGTCCTACTTTTGACGAGCATATCATTCACATACACTTCCTTATTTATTCCAATCTGCTCTTTGAAAAGCTTATCACAAGTCTTTGATAGGTCGTTCCAGTATTCTTCAAGCCAAATGGTATGACCCTGTAGCAAAAAAAGCCTTGGTCAGTTATGAAAAAAGTTTTTTCTTCATTCTTAGGTGCCATTCGGATCTGGTTGTATTCTGAGAAAGCATCCATGAATGATAGGAGCTGATGTCCCGAGGTCACGTCCATCAGTTGGTCTATGCGCGGCAGAGGATAGCTATCCTTTGGGCATGCTCCATTGAGATCCACATAATCAATACATGTGTGCCATTTTTCACTGACTTTTTTGACAAGAACGATGATAGCCAACCACTTTGGATAATAAACTTCTCGGATGAAGCCAGCCTTCAAGAGCTTATCAACTTCTTCTTGTATTGCCCTTTAGCATTCAGGGGTGAAGCTCCACTTTTTTTGTCTGATTGGACAATGATTCAGGTCTACATTGAGTTGATGTACCATAACTTATGGATCGATCTCGAGCATATCTGAAGCTGACCAAGCAAACACGTCGGCATTATCTCATAGAAATGTGATGAGGTGCTGTTGATCTTCTTCACATAAGCTTGAGCCAACCTTTACAACCTTATTCGGATCATCCTTGATTAGTACAGAGATCAGTTCTTCTATCAGAGAGCCTTTTTATTCAATTTATTCATTTTGGACATCTAACTCATTCATGGATTGCTCTTCAGCCACCACTTCACGCAAAGTAGCCATGTAACATTTTCTTGCAACCAATTGGTTTTTTCTGAGCTCGCCGATTCCATGTGGAGTCATGAATTTGACCTTCAGATGATAGGTCGATACTATGATCTGGAGGGTATTTAGGCCTGGCCAACCTAAGATGACATTGTAGGCGGAGGGACTATTCATCATGAAATAAGTTATGTCGATGACCGCCTGCTTTAGAGCTTATCCAACTTTTATCGTTAGTAAGATAGTTCCTTCCACTGAAATCGTAGTGCCAGAAAATCCGACCAGAGGTACATTCCTCTTCGTCAGTAGTTCAAGACTTAAGTTCATCCGAACAAAGGCATCATAAAATAAAACATCTACCGGGCTTCCATTATCAACAAGGATCTGATGTATATCATAATTAGCAATATTCAGGAAAATGACTATAGAATCGTCATGGGGCTGACTTATTTCTTCCAAATCTTCATCGGTGAAAGTAATTTCACCATCTACCTTCCTCTTCCTCGGTCCCTCTCCTGGTCGATCCCGATCCGAAGCATTTTCATCGAGGTTTTGTCCAGCAAGTACTTTGATTTCTTCCATAGTCGACTGCTCTCCATGTGGTCCATCCTGCTGAGGTTGATCACGATCTGAATTCATCGGGATTCGCCATTCATCCACATAGTGTCGAAGTCGCTCCTGCCTGATTAGTGCCTCTATTTTCTCTTTGAGCTCCCAGCACTCCTCGGTATCATGCCCATGGTCATGATGATATCGGCAATACTTTCTCAAATTTCTTACTCGAATAGGGGTTATCATTTTCTTAGGTCGAGGTATATCTTCTCATTGCTCGATCTCCATCAGAATCTGATTTCGGGGTGCATTGCGGGGGGTGTGGTAATTGAACCTCCGAGGTGGAGTTCTAGATCAGCCTCACAGCTTTGAAGATGCTGGTCGGCTACTCTGAGGTGGGGTGCATGATTGATGAAACTATGGATCCTCTCGATGGTGCTGCATCAGTCTATGATCTTTTTCTTCTCCTTTTTTAGGAAGGATCCGACCTACCATCTCAGTTACTCCCCTGCTGGTCCTAAGTCTTTTCGGCCTGGGCATACTTCTTCGCTCGTTCTAGCATCTTAGCAAAATCCTTCGGATAGTCCAAGTTGAGAAAGAATAAAAGGTTATTTTGGAGAAGGCCGGCCTTGAACACCGTCATGGCCACAGACGGATCTAAATTTTGGACCTTCAAGGTGGCCACATTGAAGTAATTGATATACTCTCGAAGGGGCTCGTTCTTCCATTTCCTGATGCTCACGAGAAAGTCAGAGTTATGATATTGCTGATGACTGCTTACAAAGTGGGCAACGAACAGATGGCTCAACTGATAGAAAGAATCTATGGAGTCGAATTTTAGGTTCGAATACCAATGTCGAGCCATTTTTCTCAAAGTTGAAGAAAAAGCTCGACATAGTATCGCATCGGTAGCCCCTTGCAGATGCATAAGAGTTTAAAAACTGTCGAGATGATCTACGGGATCGGTCATTCCATCATAAAGCTCCATCTGAGGGATCTTGAACCGACGTGGCAAGGATTCATCCATGATTTTCTGAGTGAATGGGGGATCGATATTAAACCCCAAATTCTTTTCTTGTTGCCTCGGCTCCCATAATGCATCCAACTGCCATTGCATCTCTTTGAGCTTTTCCTCTATGTCATCCTCACGAGTGGCTCAGTGCTGAGGAGTCTCATGGTCCGAGGTGGAGCTTCTTCTAAAAATCGGTGTTGACGAGTGTTCAGATCTTCGATGGAAAGGACCAGTAGGTAAGCTATGATGACCGACCTCTGCCCTAGGACTTTGGGGGTGCCGTTCCTCCGACCTCATCCAGACCAGACCTAAATTTTCTTCGATCGGACGGTGGTCATCAGCCTACTGTATTCCTCTTATGGCGGTTGATAGTGTTTGCACCTAATGAAGTGGGGTGTCATACTATTCCTGTGAGACCATCGGTGCCGTTGGAGGGTTCTCTTGAATTGGTGGTGGAGATATGTAAACTTGTTGAGCATTGTAGGTCCTCTGACCACTAGAATGCTGGGACGCGTTTGATGCCCCCATTCGGGTTCTCATGATATCCAGTGTCGTGCTTTCTTCCCTCAAAATTAAATCTCAAAAATAATCGAGGCCCTTCCTTTAGCACCAACTATTGCTTTTGGATCTTTTGACTTGAGGTCTGCCGATGAGGATGGAGGAGCTCGGCCACCGAGGAATATGAGGTCGAGGACGAACTTGGCTAGAGCTTCATCTATTCACCTGCAATAAAGTCCCCACTGGAGTGCTCTCCGGTGAAGACCCTTCGATGCTCAAGTTAGAAGATAGGAGAATAATGAGAAGAGAAATCGTCGAATTGAATGGCCTACCTGGAGGATTCTAGAGCTTCTTTATTTATAGGGGAGGAGTTGGAGTCGTATCCATTTTCGACTCTAACGGCTTTCTGAGTTAGTCATCCTGGATTGATTTGGAAGATTTCTTTTCTTCTTAGGAGATGGGATTGCGAAAGATTCCTCTTTATCCGAGTTTTTCAATTCGGAGAGGATGTAGTTTCAGCAATGATGGTTGTAGGTCGGTCATTGATGAGCTATGAGCCTATTCATGTAGCTCGACGGTCGATCTAAATCCGACGAGGATGAGGTATGAAGGTCTACCTTATTTTGTTAGGAGACGATCTTCAGTAGGTCGGTCAAAAATGTAGGTCGGCCTAAGCCGACCTACAGCTAACCACCGATGAAGTATCGCATTATTCCACTCGGATGATCCATTGGGGTTGGTTGGCGGCAGACCCTAAACAGATCGAGGCGACACCAGCACCATTCCACAATAGCCCCCAACATAAAAGATTTGGGATCTCTCTAGCCAGAAAGGCTCTCCAAGAGAGAAGCCAATTTTGATCGAAGGATCAATAAGGAGATGAATAACAAAATCGAAACTCTAAGAGAAAAGTAAATTGATTAGGAAGAAGATCTGTAGATGATTGAGGAGATTTAAGATGTCCTAACTTAAGGTATATGATGGCATCTTAGGCCCGATGGAGTGAAGTAGATCTAGGGAAGATAAGCCCCTCGAAAGCTATATCAACCACTTCAACATGAAGATACTAGAGATCCATGACCTAGAATGGTGGTGATGAGCATGTTAAAATCTTTCTATTTTTACTTTTCTTCGAGAAGAGAACACCTAAAGATTTGGCTGAATTGCCATCCTGAGCCAAGAAAAGTCGAGGAGGCCATAGCGGCTCAAAGAAAGGCAAATACAAGAAAAAATGATAGAAAAAAGGGCAAGAAGAAAAAAGTATCATTGGGAAAAAGGCCCAAACATGAAGTGGATAGCCATCGATGTCCAAGAAGCCTACCACCAAGATTCGAGAGCTATACTTCTCTCAAAATGTCCAACGCCAAGATCTTGATTGAGATAAAAGTTATTTGTAGTGGTGGCCAAGAAGATGAAGACCCTTCCAGCTGATCAGAATTCAAAAAAATACTTTTGGTTACAAAAAGATCACAATAATGATATTGGGAATTTATTCAGTTGAGGGATGAAATTGAAGCTCTTATCCGGTGGGGATACCTTGATTGGCACATAAAAAACCGATGATGATGAGCAAGACGGGATAGATGCTCATCTGAGAAGTTGGAACACTACCCACCCACTACAAGGGTCATAAACACTTTTTTAGGTGGACCTACAGGGGAAGGGTCAAACTCGTTAGTCTGGAAGACTTGTGCCTAAGCCATTCGACTTAAACATCAAAGGGTCCCAACTGGATACATTCTATTGATCTTCTGATTGTTTTCTCTGGTGTGGCACTTCAAATCTATTGTGGTACCGCACTCCAGTCCAACCGAGCAAATCAGCATCGCTCATCAGCTCATTTGCCCAAGCAAGTCCGTCCATCGCATCAGATTGAGTGGCAATGCCTCTAATATACAGTTATTTTTTCTAAGAAAAAAAAAAAGATGATAAGTTTCAGTCTGGCAGAATTGCAGAAAAGCACAGCATTTCCACAAGAAGAAGAGATTAAGTTGGAGAGAGGATGGAAACTGGATATTAGGAAAATACAATGGAATTATTCTTACTAGAGCACAAGCATTCGGTGGAGTCTTAGTTGGTGTTCAGGATCTTCCTGATGTCATTATCTGCGTTCCGTGCATCCATCGGTACCCCATCCAGTCCCCTCTGGGAAAGTCCATTTTTGCCTTTCCAGTGGTTAAGAAACTTTTGATCGGGCTACGACGAGGATAATGCTGCCAAAACGTTGCAGTCTACCATCAGAGAAGACCACTTCATCGCTTCTCACATTTGCAATTGTAGGGAAAACCTATCAAATAGATTGGCAGTAAAACAAAATAGTATCAGATATTTGTACTCATAAATATGAATTTTGTCGATCCTTTTAAGGAAAGGTCAAAAAGAAAAAAGAAAGAAAAAAAAAAGGCAAGAATAGAAACTACTCGGAAAGGTTGAAGTCATGGTATAAAAAATATTTTGCAGGTTCTATTTGGCAATTATTCTGTCTTTATTTTTCTACAAATGAGGAACTCTATTTATTATGTGAATATTTTCCTGGTACATTACTATAATAGTATGAAAGAGGAAAAATATAATTAAAATGAATTAATGTACCTGTATCTCTCTACCTCTAATCTTTTCCGCTGTCCCAACATGTATAACTGGGGACCTACATGCGGATGCCTTGAGACAAAATGGGCCCTTAATTGGCCAACCAATGCCATACTTGGACAAATCCCCAAATTTCCTCAGCATCAACTAGAGATAATGGGATATACTTCAACAGAACCATTCCCACATACACAATTT
>QRFJ01001456.1:0-94613 GCA_006176705.1 Cocos nucifera
AGAGAGATGATTCCAATTAGACTTCTCCTAAGAAACCAACTTTGACTGGTCCTTTAGGCATCCTCTAAGAGGAATCCAGGACTCTATTCCCATCAATCGAATTTGATTCTATTTCACAAGTATTGTGATGGTTGTGGAATGAAGAGAAGTTGGTATCACGCTTTAGTCTATAAATAAGACCCTGCGCCCAACTTCAAACTTTGAATGAATGATTGAATCAGCAATTCTCCACACCAAGGCTAACTCTCCCCTCTTCCTCCATGCCGAAACCCAACCTTCTCCCCTTCCTCTTCCACGTCCAAAAGGAGTTTTGGACTTTTGGTTGGTGCGATCAGATCAAGAAAGGCGACTGAAAGCTAGAAGGCTGCACTACTGCAAAGAACGACTGCTGATCTTCAAAAGAAATTTTGAAGATCCTCCAGATCAGATCCAGATCTAATTTTTGAAGATGTGATAGAGAAGAAGAAGATCTCCAGATCCAGCCTGAGTGGATACTGGTAGAGGTCAGGCACTTGCGTGGCTAGATCCAGAACCTTTCACTGCATACAGGATCATCAACGGGTAATAGGATTACCCATATCAAGGTAAATTAAATTTGATTTAATTTATCTAAATTTTATTTAATTTCTAAAATAATAATAATCAAATTTGAAACATTTCAGATCTGATCTAGATCAAAGAGAAAATTTTTTGAAATATATTTCTTGATCTGATCAGATCTGAACGAATCTGGTTCGGAAAATCAGGATTTTTTCTTCAGATCGATCATCCAAATTATTCTAATTACTGCCAAAGTCCATCAATGATACCTAGCAGTATATGGTGGCAATCCATTAGAACTAAAAATAAACCTATCGGTGCAGTTACCTATGTGATTAAGTTTCTCTATCTTGAGCCCCAATCGGATTAGGGTTAAGGTGATCTCGCTAATCCCTAATTTTCATCATATGAATTAATCATTCGATTCAAGTCCGATGTAAAAACTCTAATAGAAATTCTTTGTATCATTTCACTCTACCATAGTCATGGGCTTATGAACTTGATTCTCATGATCATCATAGGACTGCTCCTCATCTACCGAGGTAGATAGATCTCCTATTGATGCAATCCAATTCCTACAATGAACATGCTATAGCCAACATACATCTCAAAATTTTGAATGGCTAGAAGACTGAGTTATGGTGTAGTCAAACTATAACACCCTCAAGATGAACTATCGATGCACCTCAGATCTATGTGTGCCCTAGAAGCCAAAATTGGCTAACACAACTATTCTTTTGCCTTGATACAAATTATGACATATTTTTGAGAATTGCTTGTTTGTACTATTTGAAAGAAGTTTTTATTTGTTTCTTTAGGCTTTATAAGTCCAAGATAGATAGATCCTTCCAAAACTAGAAATTTGAATAAATCACTCAAAGCAAATCATAAAAGGGTTTTGTTTGATATTTTTTTTTAAAAATATCTTTTTTTTCTTAAATAGTATCAATCAATTTGAAGCATAAAGATACCAATCTTATAATTTATTCAAAGTATAATATCAAAAATATATTCATGCAAACCAGATTATATGTAAGAATATTTTTTTCAGTTTGTTAAAGATAAAGCAATAGAATATATGACAATAATGATTTATGTGATATCAATCCTTGAAGTTTTTGATCGAAAAAGATGAATCTTTTAAATTCAGATCAAATTATTTTGATAAGCTAATTTAAATTGACACCAATAGATCATGCAAAATAAATGATAGAGAGACATTCTATTTAAACTTAGATCTTTCTTTTCTTAAGAAATATCATTTAATCAGGTTCAAAAAGATATGAAATTTTTGATTTTATCTCAAATGATATCATATAAGCTATGCAAAATCAGATTTAAGATAAAACACTTTTTTTTTTGCTAAAAAAAAAAAATTTAAAGCAAGAATAGACTATTTGATACTAATTATGAAAGGCATTCTTCAAATTGGAGTACAAAATTAATTTAGGTTAAAATAAAAAAATCTAGATATTGGCTCTATGTGTTGATCTAACTATGAAATTTCAAATTCTTAGGGGTTAACCTAACATGTAATGCAGCTTGATACATCAAGCATTTTAAATTTTATAATTGATGTCTTTTCTTTAAGTACTTATTTCATGCTAATTTTTATTAGAATTTTAATAATTTAGCATTTTATGGAAGAATGTTAAATTTAGTTTTATTTGTATATTCAGTAATTCAAAAACATTCATATCCAATTGTGCATCTTTTAATATTAGTTTATCAATTACAAAATTTTTATGAGGAGGCTTAAAATATCATGCTAAAATTCAAGTTAAAGCTATTTCAACCATAGCATGATATGGAGAGGAGAGCGTTTGGATTTTAAGATCAATACATTCTAATCATGATATAAATTTATTGCAAGCATCAAAATCAAGTAATTATATATAAGAAAATTTTCAAGCAAGAAATATTATATGCATGCATATTAATCAAAGGATTCATTTAATCAAAAGAGTTTAATAATTATTGATAGTATGATGAAAGAAAAGTTTATATTATACCAATAATCATCACCCATCATTTTTGACATCCAAGGCATCCAAGTAAGAATATTTTTCTCTTTCAAACTTATTGGATCCTTCACAAACCTACAAGATTACTTCAAAACTTTTGGTACCTAAGCTATCTTGGATCCATAGAAATTAATATTTATGGTTCCTTTTAGAATCTAAATTTGTTTAATAGAAGTTTGGCTAATTCTTTTAAAATTATACTCCGAAGTTTTATGGCTAATTTGATTACACTTAAAATATTTAATAGTATGATCTTTCATCAGAGATATTATGAAAATATTTTTAGTATTTTGCTATTTTTTTAAAGTATTAAAATTAATTTCTACTTCATTGAAAATAGCTCTATTAATTTTTACCATAGATTAAAGATTTTGAAAGCTAATTGTAAAACTTTCAGCTATAGATTTCAAAACCTCAACTTCTTTTCCTAATTTCTTATTTTCTTTCAAAAGTTCTTTCTTTTCTTTTTGAAGATTTTTATTTTCTTCTAGAAAGAATTTTAAATTTTTATATTTCTTTTTCAGCTCAATATTTTTATTAACTAAGAATTTTTAGATTTTACTATATTCTTCTTTTTCTTAGTTAGAGTTTTAATTTATTCTAAGAAATCTTTTTTTTTTTGGCTATATTTTTTATATTTTTTTATAGATCTTCTTTTTCACTCAAAATTTTATTTTTCTCTTCGACCAAAGATAAATTAGATTTTCTATGCTCTTTGTTTTGAAGCCTTATCTTTTTATATTCATCCATTAGATCATTGAAGGCTTCATATAATTCTTTAAAAATAAAATAAAAAAATATTAATATTTACCTCATTATCATTGACCATGAGGTAAGAATTTATAATACTTTCTTCCTCTTTCTCATTTAGCTTTTCTTTAATTTACCCTCCCTTATTTATTGCTTTCTTTCTCCTTTGTTTCTTCTTCTTTTTCTTCTTTTCATCTTCATAATTCATGAGGCATATGTTGGGGTGAGCTTGCTTATTCTCTTGGGAGCTTGGTTCTTCTTTTTGATTTGCTCTCTCATAAGTCATTTCCAATTTTTTTCATATTTAATTTGCTGAAATATATGAAGAAATTATATTAAACTCATTAATATCTAAGGAGTAATAAAGTATATTCATGGTCTTAGCATTAAGTTGGGTCATTTCCTTATCATGCTCTTTTAATGCTTTAGGGGTGTGTGAGCCATCAATTATAATCTTCTATAAATTATAATCATGTGATTGTATGAAAATTTTCATTCTAATTTTTCAATGTATGTAATTTGATTCACATAATAATGGAGGACAATCAATAAAATGACCTTCATTAAAAAAAGATTTTATTTGGATTGCCAAAATCTTTAGCTCTAGATGGTTAGGTCAAAAATCAATAACAGAGCACCTGTTTTGATACCACTTGTTATCCAAGTATGGCTATCCAAGAAGGGGATAAATTGGATTCTTTTAAAATCTTGGCCAAATTAAGTTTTAATGCAAATATATGCTTCTAATGATATTAATTTAAGTGATTGTATCGTGTATGATATATACAATAATAAAATTAAAAATTGAGTGAAGCTATGTATGAATTAAACTAGTTTCAAGTAAGTATGTAAAGCAAGTAAAATGAATAAAATAAGGCATAACACAAACACAATAAATTTATAGTGGTTCGGTGCAATCCCGCACCTACGTTCACTTTCCAAGCTTTTCTTGAGAGTTTCATTATAATTCTTAGATTATAGTATATTTGTTTTGATCTGGGATCATAAACAAATCTAATTGATTTTACCAGACTTACCAATCATAATCCTATACCGATAGTTTTCTAGGTTTACTATCAATCCAGTTGATTTTACGGGCTCACGAACTAAAACCTATACAATCCAATTTTGGACTTGGACGGGCTTAATCCTCAATTTTATTTTCTCCAAAGAAGCTTGTAAAGAAATAAAAATATAAGTATAAGAATACAGCATAAAATAGAAAATAAAAATTAGAACTTTTTGAAGCTCGAAGAAATTGCTATTGGATTGCTTCAACTTCTCTTGAATAATACTTGAGAGGATGAGGATGAAGTTGAAAATGATTTCTCTTTGAAAGCTCTCTATTCTGTATACTAGTTTTTCTCTTTTCTTTCTTTCTAATTGATATTCAATAAACCTCACTCAATCTAATAATTTTTTTTTTTTAAATCACTTTCTTGCTTTCCCCATTGAGTCTCTAGCCTTTTATATGTTTGAAAGTGGTTGAAAAATGAGTTTTGACCATTGGAGCCATTAAAATAGCCATTGGGAGTCATTATGGAGAAAAAAATTAAAGTTCTAAAAAACTAGCCATTATAGTCATTGGGTTAGCTCAGTTTTTAACTGGATTGGCTCAGTTTTTCATTAGGTCGGCTCAGTTTCTAACTAAGTCGGCTCAATATCAATAAACTTTAAAAATCAGCTTTTTATGTTTTTTGAGACTGAGCTGATCTAGTTTTTCATTGAGTTAACTAAGTACGGAGCCAGTTTAATTTTTTACTGGGTTATCTACGTTCTTAGCCTTCAATAATTATGTATATATTTCTACAAGAGTAGCTTTCTGTCTTCAACTTTTGAGAGCTTTTTCCATCTTGATTTTTACGATCTTTTCCACTATTAAAGCTTCCAAAACTTTCTGTTTAAGCTTTATTTGAGCATTTGAAATTATTCTTTCTTTGACTTTTATTTTTTTGAGAAAATTTTTTTATGGATAATTTTTTCATTTTAAGTACTTGAAAAGTACTACATACATTTTTGAAATGCATGATTAGTATCATTTATACTCAACATTTTGGAATCATCAAAATTAATCTTAGGATCAACAGTCTTCTAGTAAGAAAGAGCACCATCAAGATGGACGAGGTTGCAATGATACTCCAGAATGAGATTCTTAGAAGAAAGAATTCAGCTTCGATCTCAAATGGCGACAACTCAGCATTAGCGATTTCTGGAGTAGGAGGCAGTAGATGGAGTGGTGGAGGATCGCGAGGAGGATGATTCAGGTTCAAGATGAGAGACCAAAGCAAGATCAGATGCTACAGGTACGATGAGTTGGAGCATCGAGTCAAGGATTGTCCACAACTCAAAGATCGAACGAGGGCTACTATGGTGGTGGTCAGTAGTGATACAGAAGACAGTGATGATATCTTTTTGATTACTAATGAGGTATCTACATCTTTCTCCTAGTGGATTATGGATTCTACTTATTTTCATCAAATATGTTGTAGAGAGGAGATGTTTGACTCCTGGAGATCGGTAAGAGCACTATATTTCTGCTAGATGGATCGAGCTATAAGATCAAGGGCAACGAGATGGTTAGTATGAAGCTTCATGATGGAATAGTTAAGAAGTTGGGTGAGGACCAATATATACCTAGCTTTAAAAAGAATCTAATCTCATTGAGCAAACTGAATTTGATCGACTTCAGATGGAAAGCTGATGGAGGAATCTTAAAGGTTGTACACGGTAGTAGGATGATATTAAGAGAAAGAAAGTATGAAGGACATTACCTCATGTCAGAGAGTTCAGTGTAAGGTGGAGCTCCAGGTGGAGATGGATCAAGCACGAGATGAGAGATCCAGAAGGATGACATACGATATCGCAGAGTGAAGTTTCTATTACTATAGGAGGCTATCCTGAGTAGATCTCAGATCAGAAGGATCATAGCAATCAATGGAGATGTGATCGAGCGATTTGGCTTGACTTCTATGTTTGTTCATCCATGACCAGCAGGCGTGTCCCAAGATATGGGGGCGAGATGGATCATAAACTCTCAAAGTTAGATGGAGGCTAAATGTCGAGTCGAGATGGAGATTGTTAAAATTTGATGTCTCAAATTTGATCCACAGTAAAGAAGAATTAGTATCAGCAAGCAGTCGAGCTAGCTCAGATACGGGGTTGAGTCAGCTCGAACTGAGATCGAGCTGATTCAAACTACAGTCGAGCCGGTCCTCTTAGGCAGACAAAAAGTAGGAGCTCGGACGAGACACAATCGAGCCAACTCGACCCCTGACAGAGTCGGTTCGACGAAAATGAACAGAACAGGACGAAATTTTCTGTTTGGACTCGGATTATGATTAATCCAAGGGATATACGAGAGTTGCACGTGGATCATAGGATCCGACAGCCATGGAGGGTTGCGGTCATGATCTAAAAGTTGAAAAATATTTCAAGACTCCATCAAGATCATGTTCGACTTATATTAGGAGAAAGAGCCCTATTAGGACTCCTATGAACTACTGAGAAGAGGATTTTCATCCTATTTAAAGGGCTGAGATATTGTGGAGCAATGTAGTAGCACGTATGATGTGAGAGGCATGTAGAGAGACTCAAGCAGCCGCCAAGAGAAGCTTGGCAGAGCATCGAATACGTATAGTCCGTGTGAGAGAGAAGCAACAGGTGCATAGTATTCGACGAGAAGGCTGTGAGGACAGAACATCTTGTAGCTTCTGAAGATCTTCTTGGAATTCTGAGAGAGCTGTTATGAGGGTAGCTTCTAGTTTTGAGAGATTTGTGTACGCTGAGTTAAGAGTGGATGTTCTTCTTTTCTACCTATTTTTTCTCTTTCATAGTAGAGCTTTGCATATCCCATAGAGATGAGCTCTTAGGCTGATTCACGTATTTGATTGCTTTTCTTATTTTATTTTCTTCTTTCTTTCTATCGTAATTCAACGGTACTAGATCCTTAACAAGTGGTATCAGAATAGCTAATATCCCAACAGTTGCAAAACTGGATTTCTAGTGCAATATGAGGTCTACAAACTTAATGGATGATTAGTGAAATCACTTTCTGGAATTTGAGAGATGAACCATGCACGCCTTCACCGTGCATACGAGAATTTTGAAATTTCTAATGCACATATACTTTCTGAAAATCCTTCTTGATTGCCTAATAAATTTGCCTTTGCTTTAACATAAGACCTATGTTGCACTTCATTGACAAGCCTTTGGCTTGATTAGAATGTGCAAATGTCTTTGTTAAGTAATGAATCCCATATTTCTTAATGCATCAAGCTGTATGATTGCACAAGAATATCTGGCTGTGCTGGTGGCTCAACGAGCATCAAGCAACAAAAAATTCTATGAGTTGATCAAGAAATATGATATGAACTCGAAGATATAAATGTAACGAACCTATGATTAATGAAAATTTGACTCTAACCTGAACTCAAAAATCAAAGATCCACTAAAACAAAAATTCTAATAACCTTTAAAAAAATAATTAAATAAAAAAATACTAAGAATAGAATCCTAAAACCATTAAATTTACTAATGACCAACTAAAAATGAAATCCTAACTAGATTAGGACTTGACAATAAATTTTAACATTATTATCATATCCAAAGTCACTTGTAGACTTGTTAATGTCTTATTCAAAGTCTGTCATATATAATTAGACTTATATATATAGACCCTGTGCTTGCTATTGTAGTCATGTAATTCATATACATATAAGAATTATAGAGATTTCATCTTCCTCTTCTTTCTTTGTTTTAGCACGAGGAAAACTCCCATGCATTCGAGTTGTATCTTTCGCATAACGGAATGATTCATCTTCTTTTCTGATATCAACTGTTGCATCGCACGATAGCCGCTTTGAGATTTATACAGGCAGATGAAAGAAAAGTTTAGAGTACTTTGATATGCGGAGCAATTTAATGGTTGACATCATAAAAAAAGATTAGTCATTTGTGCGGAAGACACAATCCAACTCCGTTCCATGGGCCCTGTGAATTACCTGCTTTTGGGATACGACTAGTACAGTACACAACAAGCAGTGCTTGGTCTTTTATCTCTATAGAGGTCGCTGGAACATAGAGCGGTGGACTGTCAACTTCTACATCCTTGGTTCGACACGTTGGTTTTCTGTTGGATCATTCTCCTCTATGTTTGTGCTAGGGGGAGGAGTATCCAAAAGAGATGACATACGTTCATATGTCAGTGGACATGAGCTCTGCTTCGTCTCTCTCAATCGACAAAGATAACCATAGAATGTAGAACATGGAATTTAGGCCCATTTGGGGCCGTCCTGGTTCTTAAGTTGGTTCACATGGGCTATCCTATGGTCGCAAAGCTGCCCAGCTGTCTCCTAGGACTTCCTCCGTTGCACGGAACGTCCTCATCCTCTGGTTTCAACATGACCTATAAAAATTTAGAAATAAAAAAAAAAAAAATGAAGCCTGGTTTGTCAAAATGGCTGCGCTTAATCTCCAAACATGCTGCATGCCTTTGATAAGGACCAGGTGCCTCTCTGAGGAATAGTATCCCCTTCATTACCCTGAATGGAAGGAAGTCCATTCATTGCCACAGTTATTGGAGCATATACAGATGGGAGGCAGTGCATGTCCATAGTAGGTGGGAAGATGGATTAGTAAATTTACAAGTTAAAAGAAACTAGGCTAACGTAACTGCAGATCTTGAATTCAGATGACCCACAGCTTGTCAGAGATTTTTAATAGAGGGACTCTCGTGGATGGCTGTATAGGCCTGGTATCCAAGTCATCAGCCCTCAGATCTCTTGTAACTTTATCACCTTAACTAATCGACAACTTTATTTGGCATCAATGATCAATTCATCATTTTAATAGAACTAATGGTGGTGCTGGTGGCGCCGCTTGCAATTCATAATTGGAAGAGAGAGATGGAGAGTACCGAGAGGGATTTAGACCCAACCGGCTGGCCGGAAAACTAAAAACCGGCAGCGCCCAGCCCACTTCTCTCCTATCTTGGATGGCAGTGGCACAAGCCTGCAGCGATCACCCTCAGAAGCTAGCTAGCTTAAAATAATAATAATACAATAAAATCATGATATCCCTCTCCGAGGTCCCGAAATGCCGTTCACAAGCCAAACGTGGGGCACGCAGTCAACCATGTTCCGCTGATGCGCCGTGACACGTGCCACTCTCCCTCCCTCGCCCCGCCCCCCCCCCCCCCCCCCCTCTCTCTCCCGCACCTTTCTCTCTCTTACGATCCTCTCGCTTTCTTACCCTTTCCTTTCCCTTTTTTTTTTTTTTTGCTCTCCCTGTCACCATACCACTCGTATGCCAGTGTTCATAGGACATAGGTGAGCTGGATGTGATTCCGTGGGTGGACTCGAGCTGTATTGCTCCATCCCTCCCACCCGTTATAAATACCCTTCCCCCCTCCCACCCGCTCCACACACATACACCCAACCTCATTCGAATCCAGTTCACCTCTCTCTCTCTCTCTCTCTCTCTCTCTGCCCTTCATAGCATTGCTTATAAGAGCAAAAACACCAGTTCGTTGTAATAGTAATACTAGTTTTCAGTGCCTTCCATCACGACTGCAATGCTTCCTTTCCTACTATCCCTTGTCCTTTTCCCGCTCTGCCTGCTCTATCTTCTGCACACGAGAGCAAGAACGAAGAAGCCTTCCTCTGCCACCGCCCATAAGCTGCCCCTGCCTCCCGGCTCGATGGGCTGGCCCTACATCGGCGAGACCTTCCAGCTCTACTCCAGCAACCCCAACACCTTCTTCTCCCTCAAACAGAAGAAGTACGCCGTCTCCGTCCCATTGCAATTGCGTCGAACTAAATTCTGAGCAGGGGTTGCATGTAATCCCATCCTCTTGTTGTTGTTGCTGTAGGTATGGGCGTATAGTCAAGACCCACATACTGGGATGCCCCTGCGTGATGGTGTCGAGCCCGGAGGCGGCGCGTTTTGTGCTGGTGACGCAGGCCCAGATGTTCAAGCCGACGTACCCGGCGAGCAAGGAGCACCTGCTGGGCCCCAAGGCCATTTTCTTCCAACAGGGGAACTACCACGCCCGGCTGCGCCGCATCGTCCTGAGGGCCTTCATGCCCGACGCCATCCGGGGGAGGGTCGCCGGAATCGAGGCGGTTGCTATCCAGGCCCTCCACTCCTGGAACGGCCGCATCATCAACACCTTCCAGGAGATGAAGACGGTGAGCGTCATTCTCTCTCTCTCTCTCTGCTTTCTTCGTAATTTCTTTCCTTAGCAAATTCAAGCTCAACATCAATTATATGATTTTTCTCGTCTAATCACAGCCGGACTGCATCGATTTTTCTCCCTCTCAAACAATTCTTGTTCTGGTGTCAGATTTTTTTCTTGTATTTGTGGATAAAAAATGAGCTAGGAAGTCTAGTATATGCTCGACCACTTTTAATGAAAGTCCATTGTCCACACCGCCCCTCCGCGCCCTCCCCCACCCCCCACTTTTTTTTTTCCCCACCTTTTGTTCTCTTTTTTGTGGGAAGTATCAAACACTAGGAAGTCATGATATTTCAATTTGAGCTTGAGTGGGTCAAATTTTTTTTTTTTTTTATTTAAAAAAATAAATAAATAACCCAAGCGCATTTTTATTACTAAAATTTCCGCATTTGCTTGCTTATTTCTGGTGGATAAGGCATGGTATGGGAGTCATGATATTTCGCTATCTCAGGATGAAGCCAGTGAAGATAGAATACCATACCATTTCTATAATTGGTACTGATCGATCCTGTCTGTTTCATTTTGCTTTCCTTCCTCCTAATTTGCAGTATGCGTTCCATGTGGCACTCCTATCCATATTCGGGAAGGATGAGATTCCGCGCATAGACGAGCTGAAGCGGTGCTACTACACCCTGGAGAAAGGCTATAACTCCATGCCTATCAACCTCCCAGGGACCCTCTTCAGCAACGCAACGAAGGCCAGGAAGCAGCTGGGCCGCATAGTGGCCGACATCCTTTCATCCAGGAGGCAGAAGAAGGCAGAGGCTGATGACCTCCTCGGCTTATTGATGGAAGCAAAGCAAGGCCTCACAGACGAGCAGATAGCGGACAACATCATCGGGGTCATGTTCGCCTCTCGCGACACTACAGCAAGCGTCCTCACATGGATCGTCAAGTACCTCGGAGAGAACCCAAGCATCCTGCAAGCGGTCACCGTAAGATTCTTCCCGTCTTCCTACTCGATCGATCTCCGAAAGCGTGCGTTTTGAAATTGATAGCCTGCAGTATGGATATGCTACATGCAGGAAGAGCAGGTGGAGATCATGAGGAGCAAGGAAATGGGTGAAGGGGAGAGCAGGTACTTGACATGGGCTGATACCAAGAGGATGCCGATGACTTCGAGGGTGATTCAGGAGACGATGCGGGTTGCTTCGATCCTTTCTTTCACCTTCAGAGAAGCGGTGGAAGATGTCGAGTATGAAGGTGGGTGAGCATCGATCAGCATGCAGCAGTGTGTATCGATTCTTTTTATGGATTGTTCCATGTTTTGCTGCAGCTAGCTCGTTGTAACTTCAATTTCCTCGATCCCTTTGCTCGTGCAGGATATCTCATTCCCAAGGGATGGAAAGTCTTGCCACTGTTCAGAAACATTCACCACAGCCCGGATAACTTTACCGACCCAGAAAAGTTTGATCCCTCCAGATTTGAGGTAAACAAAGAGAAGCAGACCGTCTCCTACTTTCGATCAATTCCAGCCCCTTTTCTGCAGGCAAATCAACCGGTCGGTTCTCTTTCTACTGCAGGTTGCTCCGAAACCCAACACCTTCATGCCATTTGGGAATGGGACCCACTCCTGCCCTGGCAATGAGCTCGCAAAGCTGGAGATGTTGGTCCTTCTCCATCATCTGACCACCAAATACAGGTACGGGACTAAAGGCATCGTGAAAGCCTCTTCTGTTCTATCTTTAATTGGTTAGACCATCCTCGCACAAGCATGTTGCATCTTCTTCCAGTGGGGGAGGGCATCCATCAATAACTTGTTTTGATGGTATATACTACATCCTTCAGGTGGTCTATGTCGGGATCGGAGAGCGGAATCCAGTATGGGCCTTTCGTACTGCCCCTGCATGGGTTGCCAATGAGATTCTCTCGCAAGACATGAACGGAAGATCAGAAGATATATATAGACCAACTCTGCCGGACGGCATCAGTCATTGTAATCGTCGCCGGTTATGAGGCCAAACTTCCAATAGTGATATTTCGCAGATAGGAGAAGGAACTTGCAATCAGTTCTGATTGCAATTTCTGGAAGAAAGAGACCACATAAAATTGACAAGGAGGCATCATACGGAGAGCGTGCAAGGAGAATCAGCTCATGTGAGGAGAGCGAAGCTCCCGCTCACGCCGGACAACTTGTACAGGTATCAAGGAAGGAAATTTGACGAAATGGGAATGGAAATTAGAATGAATGATCTCTATTTCAGTCATTTCTTATTTTTAATTTAATTTAACGGGGAAATAAAAATATCCTAATCTTCTGAAATTCATTTCTTATTTTTTTTCATATTTAAAATTTATTTAAATTTTTTATACAACAAATAATATATATATATATATATATATATATATATATATATATATATATATATATATATATAAAAAGATCATCCCGATTCTTATTTCAACCCCTCCCATTTGAATTTCGACACCGATTCCGATAGTAAATCAAACACGCCCGCGTTAATCATCTAAAGTCAAAGGCAGAATGCAAGGATGTATCTGATTTCTTGGCAACTCCGCTGCTCCAGACTCCTTGGAATTTGGAGTGTATATATATATATATATAAAAGATGTATGTATAAATGTGTGTGTGTATATATATATCTCCTAACCGGTCGCAACATGGTCTGCCCTAGCATTCAGGTACCGTAATATGTGGTCGTCAGTCAGTGATTTGACATGGTCTTTTCAAATCAATAATAAAAAAAAATGGTCGCAGACGCAGGATTCCTCGAGAAAACATCTTGGTACAAGGCAATACTAGAGGACAATAAGCTAATTAACACGCATTCTGGAACCTCATTCAGCTAATTTGGCACTCGCAGCCTTGCAGGGCGGTGCAGATGATCAATTAGCTCCAGACTTCAGGAATTAGTTTCTGCCAGCTATCACCGTTTGTTTTTATTCATAGAAAGATGCAATCCAGAAATTGTTTCTCCTCCTCATCAGAAGCCCTGTCCAGCAGCGTCGCTATAAATCAATATAGACAGTGATTCATCTTTATGTTCTTGTTGTAAGGGTGGATAGTTTTGCTTGTCTTGTAACTGTCATGGTGGGGTTTGCACAATCATAATTGTGTGCCAGTTACCACGCTAGCTGTCTTTCGCTGATTGCCTTCACGAGTCGAGATTATTTCTTAAAAAAATAATAATAAAAAAAAGCTCTAGATATTAGTAAGTAAGACTGTTGAAAGTTGTATATGTTTCAACCATGCACATTATTGAAACGCTGTCCGCTTCTTCTACCACCATACAAGACAGAAATTCCGTGTAAGAGATTGGCCCTGAACTAAAGGATGAGCTGGTTGCCGTAACATTTTTATCCAGCTGACTTTGGGCCAACAACTAGTAGCTCGGTAGAATCCAACAATAGTACTCACCCTCTGCCAAACAAAATATATGATGGAGCTGGTAGAAGATTTTTGTACAGTGGAGGATAACCTTTTCTCCTTTGCTCTTGCTACCATCTTCTACAGTTGAGCAGCGAATTGAGATGGATCGTTTTCAAAGTAAACAAGGAACTAGCTCCAATTTTCTCAATAGTTCACAGGAAGCTCTAACTCATTAACCTGCATTTTCACGGTCCATTGGATTTCTAAATACCAACTTAGTCACCTTTTCCATTTCCTGCGCGCAATTCAGGAAAATGTATATATCTAAGAAATATTCAATGAGAGAGAGAGAGAGAGAGAGAGAGAGAGGCACTGCATACAATCAACGTTCATTTTCTTTTCCTTTCATGCACCTATATATAATTTCCATCTTGGCCCTTCTTTTAATTGCATTTTGTGGATTCTTGACAGATCGTAATTCCTAGCTCGCATGGGCTGATTCTAGATTTAGACCCGTGTCATGACCTTGGTTTGCTTCAAATGCTCATACTGCAATCAATTCTACTTCATCTTAAACTCCAACCAGAGTGAATTCTCCCAAAATAAAAAGTCCCTCGAAATATCTTCCACTCTTTTTTGTTGTGAGAGTGAGCATGAAGAATCAATTCCGTTCATATGAGTGGCTTACAGTTTTGAACCGCAAGATTTTTTTTATTTTTTTTTAAATGCTCTTGTGAAACAAGCCTCCCCCTATTTGTCCGCTCCACTATAAATCGTGTGTCATTACCTTCATCCATGTCTTCCCTCATCCCAGTCCTCTCTTTTTTGTGGCTTTTCTACATGCATTTGGGACCCCTCCTTTCCAATCCTAGCTATCGACTCGAAGCAATCCTAGCCAGTAATGAGCGATAAGCAAACTAACTTGTAATCCCAAAACTGTCTTTGACCAATGGGCTGAAATATCTAGAAGCAAAATTGTTAAACATGCAATTCTATCCAGCATGTTACAAAATCATAGATGGAGACTCCTTTGACTAATTGGATTTGTTGATGACGGCCTCTGCATGTTATCCTAATAAAATAATGCCATCTGTCATTGGATACAGTGGTAACCAAGACCAACTGGTATTCCTCCTCTTCTACCTAGATCTTCTTACACTTGAGGCTAAAGATGTGCACCTGATGTTTGACCGTGTGAAAGCATACGCTTGTAGGCAGCTCTATTACCAAAGTAAGAAGCATAGCACATTCGCATTTCTTTTTATTGGGCAAGAGCTGAGTCATCTCATCATGTATCCGATCCTTGAAGATATTGTGACAAATACTTAGCATATGACATAGACGATCTGGAACATATAATTTGTGCAACATATGTTATAGGCTGATAGCCGATCACATAAGTTTGGCTCTCAGATGAGATCTTCATCATCGATTTTCTATCGATTTCATTCCATTTCTACCCCGACTCTCTACAAGCCATATTTCAGCTCAGGGCGAAAAGTCTTTGACGTGCGAATCATGCTGAATTGGCATTTACCACTCCATGCACAGATGGCTGGCCTCGTAACTGATTGCTGACAATCCACCACTCAAGCTCTAGCGGTTCTAACCATCTAACAAACTCTTTCCTATAAAACGAAAAGAAAATGATAAAAAAGAAGAATTCTCTTTTTCTCTCAGAATATTATCTGTTATTGTTCTCATTATCTTCTATATTCTTCCTCTCCGACTCTTACTAACTTAACCACTAACTTAACCATTGGAAGGTCTCCCATCGAAGAACCCCCATCTCTTCTTTGGTATATGTAAAATTTCTTTGTAGGTGATTGGGAGTCCTGACTGACATCATCCTACTCCAGCTCCTATGGGAATCTAGGCTATCATCCCTATCGAAGAGGTGCAGCAATAGATGGATACTAGAAGAAGGCCCATCATCTCATTTTTGAGAGAAGATGGTGAGAATCAGATCATAGAATCACCTAGCCATGGCGTACCGATAATCATCCTGACAAATCATAGGGGAACAGTCTCCCTACCAACTCATGGCTGTGAACCAAGATCCGTTGACATGTTGACGAAGCAGGTCCAAGCACTTGCAACCGTTGTACAATAACTATAGTGGAGCGCCGTACGATCACAAGCTCCTCCAGTGGCTCCATCTCAATATAGCTACTAGATCTACATAGAGGGCTCAGAGCAAAGACACTAACACTCATGCCCGGCTTGAGCCTCACATTGATGATCGCGATCGATAGAATCGGCTCCACACTACTTGTCTATGTGCCCTCAAAGTCTAAGAAGAGACGATGGAGCCCTCCAAGAGCTCCACCTCATGCCATTCCCCATGTCGGCACTACTTCTAGTGTGAAGATAATCTCAAAAGGAAGGTTCGAGAGCTGGAACTTCGTATTGACGAATTCTAGATAGTGAGTCATGAACAGAATGATGGCTTCAGCTTCAACACATAACCATCCTTCTCTTAAAAAATTTGGAGTGAACCGATTTTGCATCAGTTCAAAATACTACCGATCGAGCCCTAAGATGGCTCGACTAATTTGTTTGATCACCTGGAGGGATAGAAAGCCCTCACAATGCAGGGGGCATCAGATGCCCTCCTCTACCTTACTTTTCAAGCAATGCTCAAGAAAACTATAAGAGTATGGTTCTCCAGCCTTTCTTAAGGATCGATCCATTCTTTCGAGTAGCTAGGAAGTCAATTTGTGATGCATTTTAGTAGCCAAAGGCCACTACTGAAAATTAGTGACAGCCTCTTCTCCATTGACCAAAGAAAAGGAGAGTTGTTGAGAGATTACGTTGTATATTTTAGTGCAGCCATGCTTGAAGTCTATGACTTTAATGAGTCCATTGCAATGTCTGTAATGAAGCAAGGAGTCAAAGAAGAACTTTTGATATTCTCCCTCAATAAGAATTTTTCAAAGAATTACGTTGATATCTTCGCTTGTGCAAGAAAGTATGTGCAAGCTAAGGAGAGTGAAGTCCTTCAACGATAGGAAGAAGGAAAGAAGAATGGCAAAAAGAAATTAAAAGAGCCCATGAAGAAGATTACGGAGTAAAAAAAGAAGGAAGAATTATCACTCTCTGGAAGCAATAGAGGATGAAGAGTCCCAACAACACTTCTATGACTATAATCTACTTTTTGCCCCTCGTACTCAAATATTGATGGAGATCGAAGATCAAGAATATGTACATTAGCTGGGACCTATGAGAGCGCCACTGCACAAGAGGGATAAGAAAAGGTACCATTGATTCCACTGAGATCATGGTCATGATATTGAAGAGTGTCGCCAGCTGAAGGATAAAATTGAAGATCTCATCCATCGAGGGTACCTCAGAAAGTTCATCCACAATAAGAAAAAAGGCATGGTGGAGGGATCATATAGGGTGAATACCGATATGGAGGACCACGGCAACTATCCGATGACTGGCATCATCAACATGATCTTAGTAGTGGCTGATAGCGGGGTGGAGAAGGAGACGAAGCTGAAGGATCCGCTCAAAAGAGGTAGCGAATTGGGAAAGCACATCTCTCCTCTAATGATATTATTTTTTTCTAATGAAGATATAGGTGAAGTTCAAACTCTTTATAATGATGCTGCTATCATTTTAATGATAATAATAAATTATGATATAAGAAGAATCTTAGTTGATAATGAAAGCTCTATCAATATCTTATTTTATGATGCATTCCAAAGAATGAAATTGCTCAAAGAATGATTTAAGCATGTCAGTATACTACTGGTCGGAATTCCTAGTGATTTAGTAGTGGTAGAAGGCAAAGTGGAATTGCCTACAATCATAGAAAAATTACCTCAACAAGTGACCGTGCTTCTCAAATTCCTAGTGGTCTGATACCATCAACATATAATGTAATCATAGGGTGGCCTAGACTTAATGTACTAATGGCCATTGTCTCAACAAACCACCTTCTCATCCATTTTTTGATAAAGAATGGAGTTGGAGAAATGAGAGGAGATCAATTAGTTGCTAGACATTACTTCATGGCAATAGTCCAATGAAATAAGCATAAGAAAACTTTACCAATTGAGGAGTTAGATTCAAGATGAGATGAAACTGAAAGCTAAGGGGAGTCAGCAGAAGAGCTCATTGAGGTGAAGCTCAGGGATGATTCGAACTGAATTATCAAGATTGGAGGTCAGCTATCCAAGAACCTCAAGGAGCAGTTGATTGGCTTTCTTCAGATAAATATTGATGTGTTTGCCTGGTCGGCATCCAACATGCTAGGTATTCCCCTCGATGTCATCATGCATAAATTAAATATTAATCCTCATCATTGCCCCATTCGGAAAAAAGAAGAAGTTTTGCCCTAAAATGGCAGAAGGCTATGGCAAGTAGATAAGTTCCTTAAAGTAGGATTCATCCAAAAAATACATTACCTAAAATGAATCACCAACATGGTAATGGTAAAGAAAGCTTATGGCAAGTAGAAGATCTGCATTGACTACACTAACCTCAATAAAGCTTGTTCAAAAGATAGCTTTCTATTGCAAATAATAGACCAATCTGTAGATGCTACAATGGCCCACAAGCTCTTAAGCTTCATGGATTTATTTTTAGATTACAACCAAATTTGGATGGCATCTAAAGATGAAGAGAAGATAGCCTTCATAATTGAAAGAGGCTGCTATAAGATGATGCCATTCGAATTAATGAATGCGCGAGCAACCTACTAGTGCCTCATCAACAAAGTATTTAAGAATCAAATCAGCTGCAACATGGAAATGTATATGGATGATATCCATGTCAAAAGTATAGAAGCTAATCAGCATATTGCTGATCTCAATGAGGTGTTCGATGAACTCAAGTGCTTCCAAATGAAGTTGAATCCAAGCAAGCATACCTTTAGAGTGAACTTTGAAAATTTTTTTGATTTCATGGTGACCCAAGGAGGAATTGAAGCAAATCCATAGAAGACCCGAGCACTTATCAAAATAAAATAGCTAGCCAACAAAAGAGAATTTCAATGCCTAATTGGAAGAGTTGCAGTACTAAGCTACTTCATATCTAGATCAGCTAAAAAGTGCCTCTTTTTCTTCAAGGCAATAAGACAAGTGAAGAACTTCAAATGGTTGAAGGAATGCTAATTTGCCTTTGAAGAACTCAAGAAGCACTTGGGATCAGTACCACTCTTGTCGAAGCCTGTGGAAGGTAAGAAACTTTACATGTACTTATCAGTAAGCTCATAGGCAATCAATTTAGTTCTCATTCGAGAAGGCACTGATATGCAAAAGCCGATATATTACACCAGTAAAGTTCCAAGAGATGCAGAAATTAGATATACAAGAAATAAGAAAATGATCTATGCATTTATCATTGCTAGAAAGCATCTTTGACCATGCTTCCAAGCCATACTATTGTCATGCTAATCGATCAGCCCTTGAAAGTAATATTATGGAGGCTAGATATATCAGGTCAGCTAGCAAAGTAAGCAATAGAGCTTGGAGAGTTTGACATCGAATTTCGATCTCTGATGGTAATAAAGGCACAAGAACTAGCACATTTCATCGTCGAATGTACGATCTCCAAAGAAAAGATACGTATGAATGCTTGTGAATCAATGATCGATGTAGGAGACAACTAGTGGATTTTGCATGTAGATGGAGCCTCAAATTCTTAAAGAAGTAGAGCAGGCCTGATTCTTGCCAACTTTGATGGAGTTGTCGGTGAATATGCATTGAGATTCAACTTCAGTATAACAAATAACATAGCTATGTATGAAGCACTCATCGCTTGGCTCAAGATCACCAAGGAGCTTGGTGCCAAAGAAGCTAAGGTATTCTATGACTCTCAGCTTGTAATGAGCTTAGTGCAAGGTGAATACGAAGCCAAGGATCCTATAATGTCCAAATATCTTCAAAAGATAAAGGACCTCTTTACAAGTTTTATCAAACTTAAGGTTTAACGAATCCTGAGATCAGAGAATGTCTGAGCTGATGCCCTTTCCCTTTTAGCAACTTCTAGTTCTGTGTATTTAGGAAAATAGATCTACATCAAGTTATTGGGAATAGTGTTCCAAAGCCAATCATTAGCCTGTTGACAGTTGAGCTATCTATTGTAATTATATATAAATTATTAATAAATAAAATTTATTTTGATATTTTTCATCATAAATTCTCCTATCTTCTAATGAACTTCTATGTTGTGGTGAAGTCCTTAGAACTATTTAGAATCGACAAAGAAGAATTTATCATTTAGTCCTTAAATCTATTTGCGATCAAATGATACATTGTTACTAAGGACAACAATGTTTATCGAGTGTAGGTCATTGTGTGTTATATGGATTGCTTATCCTTTTAACCAAGGAGTGTGGAGACACTAGTATGATATTTAGGTGAGATATAGGGTACATTTACACCGAATGTGATAAACTCTAGAGCTTTTCTGCTATCAAGATTTGCTCTGATGGAATATGGGTATAAGTATCCCTCCGATCTGAGATCATCATGGTGACTTTCAAACAAATTTTTATGCTTTGATGTCAGACTATCTGAATTTTTAATCCAGTAATGAAAGGTTTCTTGGCATAGTCAAGTACTTGAAGAGTCGATGTGTGAGTTAAGATGGGATTGACCATTCTGGTTTAGGAGCTATGTTCAATTATATTTTAATTTAGCAAATTCTTGGCTAGGGTAGTCATAGTGAGGGGTCACAAGACTAATTTCTTTGAGATATGATCTGAATATACTTTTTAGGATTGATAGTTTAACTCTGAATTATCCTAATACATAGGAATCAAAGGGTTGAATTATGCAGTAACCATATTCACAGAGGTTCTAAATATTGCGATTGTAACTATTTGACCTATCCGAACATCGAATACTATTGTAACAATCGGTATTGCTCTGATACCAATTATTGTACCTACAGCTGCTCAAAACCACAACTATAGAAGCAATCTCTTGCATGAACCTGGGTATTAATCCAGCAAACTAAAGAAGATCTAAGAAAGAAAAGAGAAGAAGATGGAATATAGAATTTTAGTGTTGGAACCAGAGAGAAGAGAGTTAGAGAAAAAAGCTCCATTAAATTTCACTCTCTTATTATAAAAGTTACAATATTTAGGTTTATATACCCTAAGGTTCCTACATGAATTCTAATAAATCCCAACTCAAAAACTCTCCTAGGCTTACCCAATACATGAAAGCACTCATCGAGCCCATGTATACCCATGTCTTATATGCTTTCATCCCCTGAATCTAAACCTGACCCATACATGAGTTAGCCCTCTTAAGACCTCTCAAACCAGGCGTTAAAATTTCTAGGATAAGTCACTATCCTAGCCCCAAACAGACCCTCTACGTAGCTCTACCCGAGCACTGAGCCGGCTAACCTGAGATTGGATCGACTTAGTTTCAGACTGAGCCGACTTAGTTGCATGCCATGCCTGTAGTCCCGAAATGCACCTTTTTTGTTTGGCCTGACCACTGAGACTTAGTTGACCCAACTCCGACTTTAGTTCTTTGCTCTATCTTATTTCTCAGATCTTCGAAGCACCAACCAAGCCTTTTAAGATTCTCAATACCTTGACCTCAAGCCTGTGGAGGGCTACACACTGCTTCCACTCTAGGACAACTTCTGTCCTAACCCTAAGACCACACCTATCCTAGTCTCCCTAGAGCCAATGGCCTGGCTCCTCCTATGGCCTCCCAAGGCTTGAGAGCACCACACCATCTATAATCTCTACCTTGGTGCGCCCAAGTCTTGGCATACCTAGCAGCAGCATCCTACACGATACTACTGTCCCTACATGTCCAAATAGCTCTTCATGCTCATCTTACCACCGCCATCCTTTTTTAGCTTTTGAGCTCTCTTTGAGGCCTTTGAGATGACTGCCTCCACCATTGAAGACCTTGGCTTGCTTCTCTGCACCATTTTTGGAGTTGTAGATATCCTTCTGCTTGGCATCCATATTAATTATCCCAAACTTTCTTGAAGATCATGCAGCATTTCTGAACCGACACTCACTGCATATCCTGATGCTCCTCCTAACATAATCCTCTTAGAGCAATGCCTGCCTTCCTGCACAATCCACTCCACCTGAATCTGTATAGCCCTGACATTGGTGCTGGGATATAGCTCCTCTCTCTACACCCCTTTACTCTAAACTTATGTCACTTCTCCCTCCATCTGTGAAGCCACCTCAGCTCGGTGCTCCACCTGAAACTGAAGTTCCTCTGATGCTGTAGAAGCTGACTCTATACCTGAGTCATCTGAGATCAACCACCCAACGCTGCACCACTGGGCCTGTCACTAGTCCTCGGACACCATTGTTGCTCCTTCTGATCCTTTATGCTCTGCGGACCCCTCCAAAGCTATCTTAGATATACTACATCCCACAGGCTCCTCCGAGACCACTAAGAGCTCATCCAACTCTTCACTCTCAATGATCGAACTAATGGAATCCAATTTTTTTTTCTTGCACTTCTTCCAAAGTAGATATTCTCGCTTAAAGTGCCCTGCTTCACCATACTTGAAGCATCTCTTGAACCCCTTGCTGCCCCTCTGCATGCCCTTCTTCTTTCTTTCCTAAGCCTCTCTGAAACCACAAGACCCTCTTAGAAGATCTTCCTCTTCGTCATCCATTCTTGCTGCTCCTTAGACCTTAGCACTGATATGATCTCCTCATACACTAGTGTCTCCTTTTCATACAGTAGTGTAGTCACCAACGGATCGAAGCTTCTAGGTAGTGAACATAGCAACAATAAACTTTTATCCTTCTCTTCGAGATCCATCCCTATATTGAGCAAGTCCATGCTCATTCAATCGAACTACTGAATATGCTCCACAACATTCTTACCCTTCTAAAGGAAAAATCCTATTTCTCAGATCAGGTTCGTTCAGATCTGATTTGACCAAAAAAAGTATTTCAAATTTTTTTTTCTTAGATCTAAATTAGATCTGATACTTTTCAGATCTGATTAGATAGATCTAATAAATAAAATTAAAATAAATTAAATTAGATTTAATTTATATCTTATTATTGGATAATCCTATCATCCTATGATGTCCTACTGATTGCCTGAGGTTCTGGATGCAGTCATGCAATCACCTGGCCTCTATCGATATCTACTGGGGCAGGATCTGAAGATCTCCTCCTCAATCTATCCTCCAAAGATCAGATCTAGATCTGATCTTGAAGATCTTCAAAAATTTTTTTGAAGATTTGGTGTCGTCTCTTGTAGCAGTACTGTCTTCTTCTTTTCTTGTCGCCTTTCTCTTACCTAGATCGCACCAAATTGAAGCCCAAGGCCTCTTGGATGTGGAGAGGAGAGAGAAGATCAGAGGTAGGCATGGAGAAGAGGGGAGAGGGGCTATGTGGCATGGGCAAGGGAAGAACTCTTGAAACCTAGGCGTACATAGGATTTATATAGACCCTGTTGCACCATGAAGTGCCACATCATCCTGGTCAATCACGTCTCTATTAGATATGTGTACCCTAGAAGTCAGAATTGGCTGACACTTATAATACACTTCTAAGAATAAAATTATAATTTTGACTATAAATAATAAAATAGAATATTTTCTATCATAAATATGTATTTAGTGTCTGTAATACATTGCTTGAGTTAATGATAATGATAATTCTTATTTTCAAAAGTTAAAAATTTAAGATAAGAATTTTCATTATTAACTCATAAAATGCTTCTAACCGTAGGATCATTATGAGGATGGTGATTGATTCGAAAGACTGGTGTACAATCACTTTTTTATAGTAGATGAGTCTTGAGTCTATGGTGTAGAGACATCAGAGTGAGAGTACAAGTACTTATTTGAGAACGAGGGCATTGAGCGTGACCACCTCGAGCAGTCATAAGAAAGTCTACCTTCTCATCAATGACTAGCTCAAAGCTGCAGTGGTGTGTCTAATTCTTTGATCTGAGGTGCATCGATAATTCATCTTGAGGGTGTTATAGTTTGACTACACCATGACTCAGTCTGCTAGCAATTCAGAATCCTGAGGTGTATGTTGGCTATAACATATTCATTGTAGAAATTAGATTGCACCAAGAGAAAATCTATCTATCTTGGTAGATGAGGAGCAACCCTATGATGATCATGAGAATCAAGTCCATAAGCCAATAGCCATAGTAGAATGAAATAATAGAAAGGATTTTTATTAAGATTTTTACATCAAACTAGAATCAAATGATTAAATCACACGATAAAAATTAGGGTTTGACGAGTTTATCTTAACCCTAATCTGATCGAGGCTCAAGATAGAAGAACTTAATCATACAGGTAGCTGCACCAAGAGGTTCATTTTCAATTTTGATGGGTTGCCACCATATACTGCTAGGTATCACTGGTGGATTTTGGAAGCAGTTAGAATGATTTGAATGATCGATCATTCTAGTTATTTGAATCAAAAAATTCTATCAGAAGGTGTTTTGATGATGTCAATGATAGAGATCGCGACATATCCCATTATCATATAGAACTAAACCTAACTAGATCACACAAATAAGGATTTAGATCTAGATATCATCAATTGGACTAACCTAGTTCAATTGATTTGAATTAGATTCAATTAGGTTCAAGAAAATCATGCTAGCACACGGTTGAACCTAACGTTCTCCTTCTACAATCATTAAAAGTTATCTCGATTGTGCCAAATGAGTTTGTGCTCACTTAGGTACCTTTACTTGATCTGACTGAAGTTTGTCCAGAATAGAAAAGGGTTATCTTAATTTATGAGATAAATTTAAGATAATACCTACTATTTTTCGTCATCCGCTAATTCTTGTCTTTTGACTTTGGTCAAACATTGACCTTTGACACTTAGACATCTGCCCATGTGTCATGCACCCATAGGAGATTTATTTTGGATCAGTCAACCTACTAAAAAGTAGGTGGACTAGGGGTGCACACCTAGGGAGGCGTGCGCCCATGGATAAAGGCACCTGGAGTCCCATACAGATGGGACTCCAGTTACTTCGAGGTTTCTACTTAGGTGGTGCCAAGGAATAGACTTTGACCAGTCTTAGGCGCCATCTAAGGATGATTAAGAGGGGCTCTTATCTGATTAGATCAGATGATGTCATCCCATCAATCAGATTTAGATCTAATTGCATGAAGCAACATGATTGATCGGGATGATGTGGCATTGTATGACGCAGCAGGGTCTATAAAAATCCTATCTGTGCCTAACTTAGAAGAGAATCTCCCATAGCCCATGCCACAAGGCTGCCCCTCTCCCTCCTCCATGCCATCTTTAGGTCCTCTCTCTCCTCTCCATGCCCAAGAGGATTTGGGCTCCAGTTTGGTGCGATCTAGGTAAGAGAAAGGTGACGAGAAAGAAGGAAGACAACACTATTGCAAGAGACGATTCTAGATCTTCAAAAAGAGTTTTGAAGATCCTCCAAATCAGATCCAGATTTGATATATGGAGAGATAATAAAGAAGAAAAAGATCTCTAGATCTAACTTGAGTGGATATCGGTAGACGTTAGGAACTTGCGTGGCTAGATCTAAAACCCTAGACAATAGCAGGATCATCACAGGATAATCTGATTACCCAACAATAGGTACAAAATTTAATTTAATTTAATTTAATTTTATTTTATTTTATTAGATCTATAAAATTAAATCTTAAAATTATCTCATATCTGATCTAGATTTAAAATTTTTTTTTAAAAATATCTCTCTTGATCCAATCAGATTTGAACGAACCTAATCCAAAAAACTAAAATTTTTCTTTCAACTAGTATCAGAGCCAGATTCTCATAAATTATTTACATTTAATTTAAATTTATTTTTGATCTAATAATTAGGTGATTTTAGATATCACATGAGATATGATTAAATCTAAAATTAAAAAAATTAAAATTAAATAATTTAGATCTAAGTTTTATAAGATGCATGACTAGTTGTAAAATAGAATTATTCTATACATAGTCTTGCATAATTATAATTTAATTTGATTAAGTTATGATTTTAGATCAATTTATTTACTATTTTTTAATATTATAAATATTATAATAAGATCTAAAAAATAGTAAATAGAATTATTTAATTTTTGGTTCATATGAGATATGATGAATGCATGTTTAGACTAGTTGTAGAATAGTTCTACATAATTATCTAGAATAGAATTTATTTTGATGTGATCAATTTAAATTTAATTTTTTAGATAATTATGAGATAATTTAGATCTAAAAAATATGCATGATGTGATACATGAGATGTATGCAAAACATGTTTATAGTTAGATTAATTTTTATATATGAGATATATGATGTAGATCTAACTTGTTTTGTAGTCTTATATTTCTAATTAAGGCATTCTTCTTGGCCGTCCGATCATAAGAATAAATAGGGTTTAAATATCCTCTCCTCTCATTCGATGGATGTTTCTTATGATGTGTAGGAGTTTTGCACGTTCGTCCTTAATCAGAAATCAAGAACTTATTTTCTGCAAAACTCTAGATCCTGAAATCCTAAAATTTTATTTATATATTTTGTTTGTGAACCCTAAACTTAATTAAGAATTAAGATTATAAAATATGTTAGGTCTAAAATTAAGAATTTTAGATCTAAGATATATTCATAAAAAATTGGGTTCGGACTTGGGTAGCTCAATTAGGTCTAAGCGGTTGATCAAATTGAATCAAGAGTTGGTTAGTTGGAATCAAGAGTGCTTAAATTAACCAGCCTAATATGATTAAATTTGGGTCAAGATTGAGTCACGTGAGTGATCGATCAAGCTAAGACCTAATTAGGCTTAGTGGTTAGAGTTTGGATTGTAGGCTAACTCGATTGGTTCTGACTCAACAATTTGGTCTCTAAGATAAGTTTGGCAGATACGACCGACTGATTTTTAATTAGGAGCTACTCAACTCGAATGCGTTCTTATCGAGTTAATGGCATATCTCTTCTACCGGTCTCACTTACTTGATCATATTTGTTGGCTCAGTCCTGATCTGAGGTGGTCAATAATCCGAGCTAATCCATACTACTAGGTTAGTCATAATGGTTATGACTATGTGAAGTCTAGTTTAATGAGACCTAAATAAAATCTTTCTAAGAAAAGATTAAGTCTAAGATCTTCCACTATTGTAGACGTGCAGGCCTTTCCTAGGATTGATTGTTCTCGGCTGGTTACAGTGATTCAGTTGCACTGAAAAAATGCAAGCATATCTATTAGGCATTGGATGTTATGAGCTGGAGGATGGATTGGGCTCAATATTTTGGATACGGTGAGAGACTCAATTAGGAATGCAATCTGTGCAAATGATGGGTCTAACTTAACAAAGGAGTGGATCAATATTCCGAACACGATGAGATTCATGAATTAAAGATCAAGTTTGCGTGCACCATGATTAGAGAATCATTGAACAAGAGTTGTTCACTCATTGGCTAACCCATCACCAATAACTGTTAGGTGAGGTGATGAGTCAGTTGGTGGGACCGCACCATCCACTAAAAATCATTAATCATGGAGATTTTTGCATCTCTACAGAGAAAGTATGGAGATCCAAGAAAATAGTGAGAACTAATTTATTTAAAAATAAAATTTCTAAATAAATTGGTCAAGTCTTAATTACAATATCTAACTAGAAATTTTGACTCACTATAGAAAAATGTCTGCATCCAACCCACTAGCACGTATCCTAGAGATCCATAGACTGATCGGACCAAATTACAAGGATTGGCTCCAAAACTTTAAAATTATTTTGGGTTTCGAGAAGTTAACTAATGTATTGAACCAGGACCCTCCCACCTTACTAGCTCATCCATCCGCTGAACAGAGAGCATTTCTTGATAAATGGATGGATGAAGATAACAAGGCCAAATACTATATATTAGGCTCCATGTCTGATGAGCATCAGCGCCAATATGAAGATATCAGGACTGCCCATCAAATGTTGGCTCACCTACAAGAGATGTTTGGTGAACAAAGTCACGTAGCCAAGTATCAATTCACTAAACGACTGTTCAAGTTTAAAATGCATGATGGTTAGTCAGTCCAAGATCATTGTCTGATGATGGTCAAAAATTTGGAAGAGCTTGAGAAGCTCAGAGTAAAGTTGGACCTGGATCTGCAGAATAATATAATTCTGCAATTTTTGACTGATGCATATGGACAGTTCATCATGAATTACCATATGCATAAACTTCAAAATTTTCTTGTCGAACTTATAAACATGCTAGTTACTGCTGAGCTTTCTATGAAAGATTCTAAAGGCTCAGTGCTTGCTATGGAATGGACTTCTTCTAAGAGAAAGTCTTTTGTAAAGAAGAAGAAGTCTGTGAAAAAGCAGAAGATGAAAGGAGAAAAGAAGAAAAAGGCAGAGTTAAAGAAGAAGGCTGCCGATAAAGAAAAATATTTTCATTGTAACACTGATGGCCACTGAAAGCGGAACTGCCCTACTTACCTAGCCACCTTGAAGAATAAGAAGGAGGTAGGTCCTTCTAGAGGTATGCTCGTTATTGAGTCTAATCTTACGGTTTCTTCTACATCCAATTGGGTGCTTGACTCTGGCTCTAGTGCTCATTTGTGCACTTCCATGCAGGGTCTTGAGGATAGCAGGAGGCTGAGGGATGGTGAGATGATCTTACGCATTAAAAATAGAGTAAGAGTTACTACCATAGTTGTGGGAGCATATCCTCTTTGACTACCATCTGGTTTAGACTTAGTATTAAAAGATTGTTATTATGTGCCTGCAGCAAGTAGGAATTTAAATTCTATTTTATGCCTAGCACTAGAAGGCTATATAATTAGTTTTCTTAAGGACCATTGTAATATTCTTTATGAAAAAAATAAAATTGCAAGTGGTTTTCTTATTAACGGTCTTTATCAGTTACATATTGATGTATCTATTTTTAATATCGAGCAAAATGTGAATGCCATGAAACGATCTAGGGATAGTCCAAATGATAGGTATCTATGGCACCTAAGACTAGGTCATATAGCAGAAGATAGGGTTAACAAATTAGAAAAAATCAGGCTATTGAGTCCGTTGACTTTTGAGTCATATTCAATTTATGAATCTTATCTTCATGACAAAATGACTAAGCTTCCTTTTATAGGACATGAGGAAAGGGCCATGGATCTTCTTGCCCTAGTATATACTGATGTGTGCGGTCCATTTGATATATCGGCTAGAGGCAACTTTGTCTACTTCATAACTTTTATCGATGATTTATCTAGGTATGGGTATGTGTATCTTATGAAACACAAGTTTAAATCCTTTGAAAAGTTTAAAAAATTTAGACATGAAGTAGAAAAGCAAACTGGAAAACCCATTAAGATTCTTCGATCAAATCGAGGAGGTGAATACCTTAGTCGAAAATTCCTGGACTATCTAAAGAAAAATGGCATAATCTCTCAATGGACTCCACCTGAAATATCTTAACTCAATGAGGTTTCAGAATGGAGGAATCAGATCTTATTAGATATGGTCCGATCCATGATGAGCTTCACAGACTTTCCTAATTTTTTTTGGAGATACTGTTAACTGCAATATACCTACTGAATAGGATTTCTTCTAAAATTATTCCTACCACACCATATGAGATATGGCATGGTAAGAAATCAAGTCTGAGTCATCTCAGAATTTGGGGTTATCCAGCTCATGTCAAAAGTGAACAAGCAGACAAGTTAGACTTCAAGTCCTTTAGAGCCCGATTTATAGGATATCTTAAAGAATCATTAGGATATTATTTTTACATTCCAGAAGATCATAATATGATTGTGAGTCGACATGCCATCTTTCTTGAAAAATAGTTTATTTAAGATTGTGGCATTAGAAAGTAGATCAAGCTTGATGAGAAAGTCTCACAAGAGCAATGAGCTAAGAACCAAATGGAACCAAATCAGATTGAGCCAATACAATCACTACCTCCTCCACCTCGTAGATCGAAAAGAGTTTTTCATCCTCTTGAGAGGTACTTAGGTACTATTTTAGAGAAAATAGAAGAAATGTTCCTCGTAGGTAATAGGGTTCATGATGATGATCCCAAAATCTATAACGAGATAATATCAGATATTGACTCCAAGAAATGGTTAGAGGCAATGAAGTCAGAAATTGACTCGATGCACTCAAACCAAGTCTGGATCTTGGTAGATCCATCAGAACGTATAGTACCTATTGGGTGTAAATGGATCCATAAGAAAAAGATTGGTGCAGATGAAAATGTAGAGATATTCAAAGCTAGATTAGTGGCAAAAGATTATAGTTAATGCGAAGACATTGACTATCAGGATATCTTTTCATCAGTAGCTATGCTTAAATTCATCCGCACATTGCTTGCTATTGTAGCCTATTTCGATTATGAAATATGGCAAATGGACGTAAAAACGATATTCTTAAATGGATATCTTGAGGAAGATATCTATATAGAACAGCCGCTAGGTTTCACATCCAGTGATGCTAATCACAAGGTATACAAGATGCAAAGGTCCATATATGGACTTAAGTAAGCATCTCGGAGCTGAAATATTCATTTTAATGATGTGATCAAATTATTTAATTTCATCAAGAATGAGGAGAAACCATATATCTTCAAAAAGGTTAGTGGAAGCGCTGTTATCTTCCTCGTATTGTACGTGTATGATATCCTCCTTATTGAAAATGATATTCTCATGTTGACCATAGTTAAAATATGGTTATCCAAAGAATTCTCCATGAAAGACCTAAAACAAGCATCCTTTATTCTAGGAATTAAGGTCTATAGAGATAGACCGAATAGGATGCTAGGAACTTTCACAGAAGATGTACATAGAGGAAGTGCTAAAGAGGTTTAGCATGAAAAACTCTAAGAGGGGTTTGGTACCCTTCAGACATGGCATTCATCTTTTCAAGAAAGATGTGCCCTAGCACACCTGAGGAAATTAGAACGCATGAGCAAGATCCCTTATGCTTCAGCAATAGGGAGCCTCATGTATGTCATGTTATGTACACGACTTGATATAGTCCATGCTGTGAGTGTCACGAGCAGATATCGATCGAATCTAGGATGAAGAACACTAGACTTCTGTGAAATATATTCTTTAAGTACTTAAGAAAGAACTAAGGATATGATGTTGGTTTTTGGTAATGGAGAACTTCCAAGTCCTAGGGATATACAGACTCGAATTTTATGTCTGATGTAGATGATCGAAAGTTGACATCTGAGAGTCTGTTTGTGTGTAATGGTGGTCCTATTAGTTGAAAGAGTTTTAAGTAGATAGTGATAGCAGATTCCACCATGGAAGCAGAGTACATCACTGCATTCAAGAAGCTACGAAGGAGTCATTTTGGTATACAAGAAGTTGCCATTGCAGAGATCGGAGTGATGCCATCGAATGCTATTCCTCTATACTACGATAATAATAGTGACACATAGCCCTTGCTAAAAAGCCAAGATCTCATCAGAAATCCAAGCACATCGAGCGGTGATACCACCTCATCCGCGATTACCTTGAGAAAGGATTACGTCGAGGTCAAGAAGAGTCGACTCCGCAGACAATGTGGCAGACTAACTTACATAAAGCCATTGGGCCAGCAAGAAGATTGAAGCCCACCTTGAGAAGATGAAACTTAGATTTATAGCCAATTGGCTTTAGATCAAGTGGAAGTTTGTTAGATATGTGTGCCCTAGAAGCCAGATTGGCTGACACTTGTAATACATGGAGGATGATTGGGCTCAATATTTTGGATACGGTGAGAGACTCAATTAGGAATGCCAATCGTTGCAAATGATGGGTCTAACTTAACAAAGGAGTGGATCAATATTCCGAACACGATGAGATTCATGAATTAAAGATCAAGTTTGCGTGCACCATGATTAGAGAATCATTGAACAAGAGTTGTTCACTCATTGGCTAACCCATCACCAATAACTGTTAGGTGAGGTGATGAGTCAGTTGGTGGGACGCCACCATCCACTAAAAATCATTAATCATGGAGATTTTGCATCTCTACAGAGAAAGTATGGAGATCAAGAAAATAGTTGAGAACTAATTTTATTTAAAAATAAAATTTCTAAATAATTGGTCAAGTCTTAATTACAATATCTAATAGAAATTTTGACTCACTATAGAAAATGTCTGCATCCAACCCACTAGCACGTATCCTAGAGATTCCATAGACTGATCGACCAAATTACAAAGGATTGGCTCCAAAAACTTTAAAATTATTTTGGGTTTCGAGAAGTTAACTATGTATTGAACCAGGACCCTCCCACCTTACTAGCTCATCCATCGCTGAACAGAGAGCATTTCTTGATAAATGGATGGATGAAGTAACAAGGCCAAATACTAAATATTTAGGCTCCATGTCTGATGAGCACCAGCGCCAATTATGAAGAATATCAGGACTGCCCATCAAATGTTGGCTCACCTACAAGAGATGTTTGGTGAACAAAGTCACGTAGCCAAAGTAATCAATTCCCTAAACGACTGTTCAAGTTTAAAATGCATGGATGGTTAGTCAGTCCAAGATCTTGTCTGATGATGGTCAAAAATTTGGAAAAGAGCTTGAAGAAGCTTCAGAGTAAAGTTGGGACCTGGATCTGCAGAATAATATAATTCTGCAATTTTTGACTGATGCATATGGACAGTTCATCATGAATTCCATATGCATAAACTTCAAATTTTTCTTGTCGAACTTATAAACATGCTAGTTACTGCTGAGCTTTCTATGAAAGATTCTAAAGGCTCAGTGCTTGCTATGGAATGGACTTCTCTAAGAGAAAAGTCTTTTGTAAAGAAGAAGAAGTCTGTGAAAAAAGCAGAAGATGAAAGAAGAAAAGAAGAAAAGGCAGAGTTAAAGAAGAAAGGCCTGCGATAAAGAAAAATATTTTTCATTGTAACACTGATGGCCACTGAAAAGCGGAACTGCCCTACTTACCTAGCCACCTTGAAGAATAAGAAGGAGGTAGGTCCTTCTAGAGGTATGCTCGTTATTGAGTCTAATCTTACGGTTTCTTCTACATCCAATTGGTGCTTGACTCTGGCTCTAGTGCTCATTTGTGCACTTCCATGCAGGGTCTTGAGGATAGCAGGAGGCTGAGGGAATGGTGAGATGATCTTACGCATTAAAAATAGAGTAAGAGTTACTACCATAGTTGTGGGAAGTATCCTCTTTGACTACCATCTGGTTTAGACTTAGTATTAAAAGTTGTTATTATGTGCCTGCAGCAAGTAGGAATTTAAATTCTATTTATGCCTAGCACCTAGAAGGCTATATAATTAGTTTCTTAAGGACCATTGTATATTCTTTATGAAAAAATAAAATTGCAAGTGGTTTTCTTATAACGGTCTTTATCAGTTACATATTGATGTAACTATTTTAAATCGAGCAAAATGTGAATGCCATGAAAGATCTAGGGATAGTCCAAATGATAGGTATCTATGGCACCTAAGACTAGGCATATAGCAGAAGATAGGGTTAACAAATTAGAAAAAATCAGGCTATTGAGTCCGTTGACTTTTGAGTCATATTCAATTATGAAGATCTTATCTTCATGACAAAATGACTAAGCTTCCTTTTATAGGACATGAGGAAAGGGCCATGGATCTTCTTGCCCTAGTATATACTGATGTTGTGCGGTCCATTTGATATATCGGCTAAGCAACTTTGTTCTACGAATAGAAAAGGGTTATCTTAATTTATGAGATAAATTTAAGATAATACCTACTATTTTTCGTCATCCGCTAATTCTTGTCTTTTGACTTTGGTCAAACATTGACCTTTGACACTTAGACATCTGCCCATGTGTCATGCACCCATAGGAGATTTATTTTGGATCAGTCAACCTACTAAAAAGTAGGTGGACTAGGGGTGCACACCTAGGGAGGCGTGCGCCCATGGATAAAGGCACCTGGAGTCCCATACAGATGGGACTCCAGTTACTTCGAGGTTTCTACTTAGGTGGTGCCAAGGAATAGACTTTGACCAGTCTTAGGCGCCATCTAAGGATGATTAAGAGGGGCTCTTATCTGATTAGATCAGATGATGTCATCCCATCAATCAGATTTAGATCTAATTGCATGAAGCAACATGATTGATCGGGATGATGTGGCATTGTATGACGCAGCAGGGTCTATAAAAATCCTATCTGTGCCTAACTTAGAAGAGAATCTCCCATAGCCCATGCCACAAGGCTGCCCCTCTCCCTCCTCCATGCCATCTTTAGGTCCTCTCTCTCCTCTCCATGCCCAAGAGGATTTGGGCTCCAGTTTGGTGCGATCTAGGTAAGAGAAAGGTGACGAGAAAGAAGGAAGACAACACTATTGCAAGAGACGATTCTAGATCTTCAAAAAGAGTTTTGAAGATCCTCCAAATCAGATCCAGATTTGATATATGGAGAGATAATAAAGAAGAAAAAGATCTCTAGATCTAACTTGAGTGGATATCGGTAGACGTTAGGAACTTGCGTGGCTAGATCTAAAACCCTAGACAATAGCAGGATCATCACAGGATAATCTGATTACCCAACAATAGGTACAAAATTTAATTTAATTTAATTTAATTTTATTTTATTTTATTAGATCTATAAAATTAAATCTTAAAATTATCTCATATCTGATCTAGATTTAAAATTTTTTTTTAAAAATATCTCTCTTGATCCAATCAGATTTGAACGAACCTAATCCAAAAAACTAAAATTTTTCTTTCAACTAGTATCAGAGCCAGATTCTCATAAATTATTTACATTTAATTTAAATTTATTTTTGATCTAATAATTAGGTGATTTTAGATATCACATGAGATATGATTAAATCTAAAATTAAAAAAATTAAAATTAAATAATTTAGATCTAAGTTTTATAAGATGCATGACTAGTTGTAAAATAGAATTATTCTATACATAGTCTTGCATAATTATAATTTAATTTGATTAAGTTATGATTTTAGATCAATTTATTTACTATTTTTTAATATTATAAATATTATAATAAGATCTAAAAAATAGTAAATAGAATTATTTAATTTTTGGTTCATATGAGATATGATGAATGCATGTTTAGACTAGTTGTAGAATAGTTCTACATAATTATCTAGAATAGAATTTATTTTGATGTAATCAATTTAAATCTAATTTTTTAGATAATTATCAGATAATTTAGATCTAAAAATATACATGATGTGATACATGAGATGTATGCAAAACATGTTTATAGTTAGATTAATTTTTATATATGAGATATATGATGTAGATCTAACTTGTTTTGTAGTCTTATATTTCTAATTAAGGCATTCTTCTTGGCCGTCCGATCATAAGAATAAAATAGGGTTTAAATATCCTCTCCTCTCATTCGATGGGATGTTCTTATGATGTGTAGGAGTTTTGCACGTTCGTCCTTAATCAGAAATCAAGAACTTATTTTCTGCAAAACTCTAGATCCTGAAATCCTAAAATTTTATTTATATATTTTGTTTGTGAACCCTAAACTTAATTAAGAATTAAGATTATAAAATATGTTAGGTCTAAAATTAAGAATTTTAGATCTAAGATATATTCATAAAATTGGGTTCGGACTTGGGTAGCTCAATTAGGTCTAAGCGGTTGATCAAATTGAATCAAGAGTTGGTTAGTTGGAATCAAGAGTGCTTAAATTAACCAGCCTAATATGATTAAATTTGGGTCAAGATTGAGTCACGTGAGTGATCGATCAAGCTAAGACCTAATTAGGCTTAGTGGTTAGAGTTTGGATTGTAGGCTAACTCGATTGGTTCTGACTCAACAATTTGGTCTCTAAGATAAGTTTGGCAGATACGACCGACTGATTTTTAATTAGGAGCTACTCAACTCGAATGCGTTCTTATCGAGTTAATGGCATATCTCTTCTACCGGTCTCACTTACCTTGATCATATTTGTTGGCTCAGTTCCTGATCTGAGGTGGTCAATAATCCGAGCTAATCCATGCCTACTAGGTTAGTCATAATTGGTTATGACTATGTGAAGTCTAGTTTAATGAGACCTAAATAAAATCTTTCTAAGAAAAGATTAAGTCTAAGGATCTTCCACTATTGTAGATGTGCAGGCCCTTTCCTAGGGATTGATTGTTCTCGGCTGGTTACAGTGGATTCAGTTGCACTGAAAAAATGCAAGCATATCTATTAGGCATTGGATGCTATGAGCTGGAGGATGGATTGGGCTCAATATTTTGGATACGGTGAGAGACTCAATTAGGAATCCAATCTGTGCAAATGGTGGGTCTGACTTAACTAAGGAGTGGATCAATATTCCGAACACGATGAGATTCATGAATTAGAGATCAAGTTTGGGTGCACCATGATTAGAGAATCATTGAACAAGAGTTGTTCACTCATTGGCTAACCCATCACCAATAACTGTTAGGTGAGGTGATGAGTCAGTTGGTGAGACCGCACCATCCACTAGAAATCATTAATCATGGAGATTTTTGCATCTCTACAGAGGGAGTGTAGGAGATCCAAGAAAATAGTGAGAGCTAATTTATTTAAAAATAAAATTTCTAAATAAATTGGTCAAGTCATAATTACAGTATCTAACTAGAATCTTTGACTCTCTACAGAAAAATGTCTGCATCCAACCCATTAGCACGTATCCTAGACACACATAGACTGATCGGACCAATTATAAAGATTGGCTCAGAAACTATAAAATTATTTTGGATTTTCGAGAAGTTAACCCATGTATTGGACCAGGACCCTCCCACCTTACCAGCCCATCCATCCACTGAACAGAGAGCGTCTCTGAAAAAATGGATAGACGAAGATAATAAGGCCAGATATTACATGTTGGGCTCGATGTCTGATGAGCTCCAGTGCCAACATGAAGATATCGGGACTGCTCCACCAAATGTTGGCTCACCTGCAAGAGATGTTTGGTGAACAGAGTCGCACAGCCAAAGTATCAAGTCACTGAAATGACTTTTTAAGGCTAAGATGCATGATGGGCAGTCAGTCCAAGATCACTGTCTGATGATGATCAAGGAACTTGGAAGAGCTTGAGAAGCTCGGATGTGAAGTTAGACTTGGATCTGCAGAATGATATTATTCTGCAATCCTTGACTGATGCATATGGGCAATTCATCATGAATTACCACATGCATAAACTTCAAAATTTTCTTGGCCGAATTAATGAATATGCTGGTTACCGCTGAGCTTTCTATGAAAGGTTCTAAAGGCTCAGTTCTTGCTATGGAATGGACTTCTTCCAAAAGAAAGTCTTCTGAAAGAAAAAGAAGTCTGTGAAAAAGCAGAAGGATGGAAGGAGAAAGAAGAAAGAAGGCAGAGCCGAAGAAGAAGGCCCGATAAAGAAAAGTATTTCCATTGCAACAGCTGACGGCCACTGGAAGCGGAACTGCCCTACTTACCTGGCCACCCTGAAGAACAAGAAGGAAGGTCCTTCTGGAGGTATGCTCGTTATTGAGTCTAACCTTACGGTTTCTTCTGCATCCAGTTGGGTGCTTGACTCTGGTTCTAGTGCTCATCTATGCACTTCTATGCAGGGTCTTGAGGATAGCAGGAGGCTGAGGGATGGAGACATGATCCTACGCATCGGTGAAAATGGAGCAAGAGTTGCTGCAGTGGCCGTGGGAACATACCCTCTTCGATTACCATCTGGTTTAGACTTAGTTTTAAAAGACTGTTATTATGTGCCTGCAGCTAGCAGGAAATTTGATTTCTATTTCATGCTTAGCACTAGAAGGCTATGTGATTACCTTCTCTTAAGGACCATTGTAACATTCTTTATGAAAGAAATAAAATTGCAAATGGTTTTCTTATTAACGGTCTTTATCAGCTACATATTGATGTATCTATTTTTAACTATCGAGCAAAATGTGAATGCCATGAAACGACCTAGGGATAGTCCAAATGATAGGTATCTATGGCACCTGAGATTAGGTCATATAGCAGAAGATAGGATTAACAAATTAGAAAAAATCAGGCTATTGAGTCCGTTGACTTTCGAGTCATATCCAACTTGTGAATCTTATCTTCAAGGCAAAATGACTAAAGCTTCCTTTTGTAGGACATGGGGAAAGGGCCACAGATCTCCTTGCCCTAGTACATACTGATGTGTGCGGCCCATTTGATGTGCCGGCTAGAGGCAACTTTGTCTACTTCATTAACCTTTACCGATGATTTATCTAGGTATGGGTATGTGTATCTTATGAGACACAAGTTCTGAAAGCCTTTGAAAAGTTTAAAAAATTCAGACATGAAGTAGAAAAAGCAAACTGGAAAACCCATTAAGGATTCTTCGATCAGATCGAGGAGGTGAATACCTTAGTCGAAAATTCCTGGACTATCTCAAGAAAAATGGCATAGTCTCTCAATGGACTCCACCTAGGAAACACCTCAACTCAATGAGGTTTCAGAATGGAGGAATCAGATCTTATTAGATATGGTCCGATCCATGATGAGCTTCACAGACCTTTCCTAATTTTTTTTGGGAGATACATTGTTAACTTGCAATTTATCTACTGAATAGGGATTTCCTCTAAAACCATTCCTACCACACCGTATGAGATATGGCATGGTAAGAAACCAAGTCTGAGTCATCTCAGAATTTGGGGTTGTCCGGCTCATGTCAAAAGACAACAAGCAGACAAGTTAGAGTTTAGGTCCTTCAGAGCTCGATTCATAGGATATCCTAAAGAGTCATTAGGATACTATTTCTACATTCCAGAAGACCATAATGTGATTGTGAGTCGACATGCCATCTTTCTTGAAAAATAGTTTATTCAAGATAGCGGCATTGGAAAGTAGATTCAAGCTTGATGAGAAAGTCTCACAAGTAGCAATGAGCTAAGGACCAATTGGAACCAAATCAGGTTGAGCCAATAAGAATCACTACCTCCTCCACCTCGTAGATCGGAAAAGAGTTTTTCCATCCCCCTGAAGAGATACTTAGGTATTATTTCAGAGGAAAAGTAGAGAGAAATGTTCCTCGTAGGTAATAGGTGCTCATGGTGATGATCCCAAAACCTACAACGAGGCGATATCAGATATCGACTCCGAGAAATGGCTAGAGGCAATGCAGTCAGAAATTGACTCGATGCACTCAAACCAAGTCTGGACCTTGGTAGATCCACCAGAAGGTATAGTACCTATTGGGTGTAAATGGATCTTCAAGAGAAAGATTGGTGCAGATGGAAAATGTGGAGACATTCAAGGCTAGACTAGTGGCAAAAGGATTATAGTCAATGCGAAGGCATTGACTATCAGGATACCTTTTCCATCAGTGGCTATGCTAAAATCCATCCGCACATTGCTTGCCTATTGCAGCCTATTTCGATTATGAAATATGGCAAATGGACGTGAAAACGGCATTCTTAAATGGATATCTTGAGGAAGATATCTATATGGAACAGCCGCTAGGTTTCACATCCAGTGATACTGATCACAAGGTTTGCAAGCTGCAAAGGTCCATATATGGACTTAAGCAAGCATCTCGGAGCTGGAACACTCATTTTCAATGATGTGATCAAAATGTTTGGTTTCATCAAAAATGAAGAGGAACCATGTGTCTTCAAAAAGATCAGTGGGAGCGCTGTTGTCTTCCTCGTATTGTACGTGGATGACATCCTCCTTATTGGGAATGATATTCCCATGTTGACGACAGTCAAAATATGGTTGTCCAAAAGAATTCTCCATGAAAGACCTAGGTGAAGCATCCTTTATTCTAGGAATTAAGGTCTATAGGGATAGACCGAATAGGATGCTAGGACTTTCACAGAAGATGTACATAGAGGAAGTACTAAAGAGGTTTAGTATGGAAAACTCTAAGAGGGGATTAATACCCTTCAGACATGGTATTCATCTTTCCAAGAAGATGTGCCCTAGCACACCTGAGGAAATAGAATGCATGAGCAAGATCCCTTATGCTTCTGCAATAGGGAGCCTCATGTATGCCATGCTATGTACACGACCTGATATAGCCCATGCTGTGAGTGTCACAAGCAGATATCAGTCAAATCCAGGTGAAGAACACTGGACTTCTGTGAAATGTATCCTTAAGTACTTGAGAAGAACTAAGGATATGATGTTGGTCTTTGGTAACGGAGAACTCCAAGTCCAGGGATACACAGACTCGGATTTCATGTCCTGATGTAGATGATCGAAAGTCGACATCTGGGAGTCTGTTTGTGTGCAATGGTGGTGCTGTCAGCTGGAAAGAGTTTCAAGCAAACCATGATAGCAGATTCCACCATGGAAGCAGAATATATCGCTGCATCAGAGGCTGCGAAGGAAGCATTCTGGTACAAGAAGTTTGCTACAGAAATCGGAGTAATGCCATCAGATGCCATTCCTCTATACTGCGACAACAATGGCGCCATAGCCCTTGCTAAGGAGCCGAGGTCTCACCAAAAATCCAAGCACATTGAGCGGCGATACCACCTCATCCGCGATTACCTCGAGAAGGGTTACGTCGAGGTCAAGAGAGTCAACTCCGCAGACAATGCGGCAGACCCACTTACAAAGCCATTGGGACAACAAGAAGATCGAAGCCCACCTTGAGAAGATGGGACTTAGACTTGTAGCCAATTGGCTTTAGGACAAGTGGGAGATTGTTAGATATATGTGCCCTAGAAGCCAGAATTGGCTGACACTTGTAATACACTTCTAGGGGCAAAATTATAATTTTGACTATAATCAATAAAATGGGTTATTTTCTATCACATATGTGTATTTAGTGTCTGTGATACATCCTTTGAGTTAATGGTAATGATAATTCATATTTTCAAGAGTTGAAAATTTAAGACATGAATAATCATTATTAACTCATAAAATGCTCCCGACCATAGGATCATCATGAGGATGGTGATTGATCCGGAAGGTTGGTGTACAATCGCTTCTCTTTAGTAGATGAGTCTTGAGTCTATGGTGTGGAGACACCAGAGCGAGAGTATAGGTACTCGTTAGAGAATGAGGGCACTGAGCGTGACCACCTCGAGTAGTCATTAAGGAAGTCTACCTTCTCGTCAATGACTGACTCGATGCTGCAGTGGTGTGTCTGGTTCTTTGACCTGAGGTGCATCGGACAGTTCACCTTGAGGGTGTTATAGTTTGACTACACCATAACTCGATCTCCTAGCCATTCGAAACCCTGAGGTGTATGTTGGCTATAGCATGTTCATTGTAGGAACTGGATTGCATCAAGATGGAATCTATCTACCTCGGTGGTAGAGGAGCAGCCCTATGATGATCATGAGAATCAAGTCCAGAAGCCCATGGCCATGGTAGAGTGAAATAATAGAAAGAGTTTCTATTTAAGATTTTCACATCGGACTTGAATCGAATGATTACATCATATGATAGAAACTAGGGTTTGACGAGTTCACCTTAACCCTAATCTGATCGGGAGCTCAAGATAGAAGAACTTAATCACATAGGTAGCTGCACCAAGAGGTTCGCATTCAGCTCTGATGGGTTGCCACCATATACTGCTAGGTGTCACTGGTGGATTTTGGGAGCAATTAGAATGATTTAGATGATCGATCATTCTAGCTGTTCGAATCAGAAGAGTTCTGATCCATCGAAAGGAGTTTCGATGATGTCGATGATAGAGATCATGACATATCCCATTACCATACAGAACTGAACCTAACTGGGTCACACAAATAAGGGTTTGAATCTGGTGATCATCAATTGAACTGATCCTAGTTCAATTGATCTGAATGAGATTCAATTAGGTTCAAGAAAATCGTGCTAGCACTCGATTGAACCTAACGTTCTTCTTTTACTATCATAAATAGTTGTCTCGACTGAGCCAAAGGAGTTTGTGCTCGATCAGAGGCCTTCACTTGGTCTGACTGAGCCTGTCCTAGGATCAGAAAAGGATTGTCTTATTTTGATAAATTTAAGACAATACCTACCATTTTTGGTCACCTGCCATTTCTTGTCCTTTGACTTTGGTCAAAAGTTGACCTTTGACTGGTCAAATGTTGACCATTGACTTTGACTTCTGTCCGACATGTCATGCACCCATTAGGAGATTTATTTTGGATCAGTCAACCTACTAAAAAGTGGTGGACCAAGGAGGGGTGCACGCCTAGGGAGGCATGCGCCCATGGATAGAGGCACCCTGGAGTCCCTATTGGACAGATGGGACTCCATCTACTTCGGGGTTTTTCGATTAGACTCCGCCTAAGAACCAACTTTGACTGGTCTTAGGCACCATCTAAGGATGAATTAAGAGGAGCTCTTATCTATTTGGATCAAGTGATGTCATTCCACCAATCAGATTTAGATCTGATTTCATAAAGGCATTGTGATTGGTTGGGATGAAGTGGCAGTTGGATGGGGCACGCATAGATCTATAAATAAGACCCTGTCTGCACCTAACTTAGAAGAGAATCTCCCATAGCCCATGCCCCAAGGCTGCCTCTCTCTCCCTCCTCCATGCCATCTTCAGGTCCTTTCTCTCCTCTCCACACCCAAGTAGTTTGGGATCCAGTTGGTGCAATCCAAGCGAGAGAAAGGCGACAGAAAGCTAGAAGATGCTGCGCTACTGCAAAGAGACAACTGCTGATCTTCAAAAGCTATTTTGAAGATCCTCCAAATCAGATCCAGATTTAATATTTGGAGAGGTAATAAAGAAGAAGAAGATCTTTAGATCCAGCTCAAGTGGATATCGGTAGAGGCCAGGCACTTGCATGGCTAGATCCAGAACCTCAAGCAATCAGTAGGATCATCATAGGATAAGCTGATTACCCAATAATAGGTATAAAATTAAATCAAATTTAATTTACTTTTATTTTATTTTATTATATCTATAAAATTAGATCTAAAATATCTCAGATTTGATCTAGATTTAAAAGAAAATTTTTTTGAAATATCTCTCTTGATCCAATCAGATCTGAATGAACTTGACCCAGAAAACTATAATTTTCTCTTCAGTCTCTTCATGTAATCAGATCTAAATTTGATTGATGGAATGACATCATCTAATCTAATCAGATGAGAGCCCCTCTCAAACATCCTTTGGTGGTGCCAAGACTGGTCAAAGTGGAGTCTTAGGCGCCACCTAAGTTTATTCCATGAAGCAACCTGGAGTCCCATCTGTATGGAAGTCCAGGCGTCATTATCCTTGGGCACACACCTCCCTAGGCATGCACCCCCTCCTTTTCTCTTTCTAGTAGAGGGATAAACCCTCATCTGCTCTCCTATGGGTGCATGACACATGGGCAAATGTCTAAGTGTCAAAGATCAACATTTGATCAAAGTCAAAAGACAAGAATTAGCAGATGATGAAAAATGGCAGATGTTGTCTCAAATTTATCTCATAAATTAAGACAATCCTTTTCTGACCTGGACAAGCTCTAGTCAGAGCAAGTAAAGGTACCTGAGTTAGCCCAAACATATTTGGCTCAGTCGAGATAACTTTTGATGATTGTTGAAGGAGAACATTAGGCTTAATCATGTGCTAGTACGATTTTCTTGAACCTAACTGAATCTAATTCAAATCAATTGAACTGGGTTAGTCTAATTGATAATATCCAGATCTAAACCCCTATTTATGTGATTTAGTTAGGTTCAGTTTTATATGATAATGAGATATATTGCGATCTCTATCATCGACATCATCAAAACACCTTTCGATGGATCAAAACTTTTCTGATTCAGACAATTAGAATGATCGATCATCCAAATCATCCTAATTACTCTCAAAATCCATCAGTGACACCTAGCAGTATATGGTGGCAATCCATCAGAACTAAAAACAAATCTCTCAGTGTAGTTATCTGTGTGATTAAGTTCCTCTATCTTGAGCCCCGATCGAATTAGGGTTAAGGTGAACTCGTCAAACCTTAATTTTCGTCATATGAATTAATCATTCGATTCAAGTCCAATATGAAAATCGTAATAGAAACTCTTTCTATTTTTTCACTCTGCCATGGCCATGAGCTTATGGACTTGATTCTCATGTCATCATAGGACTACTTCTCATCCATTGAGATAGATAGATTTTCTATTGATGCAATCCAATTCCTACAATGAACATGCTATAGCAAACATACACCTCAGAATTTCGAATGGCTAGGAGATCGAGTTATAGTGTAGTTAAGCTATAACACCCTCAAGATGAACTATTGATGTACCTCAGGTTAAAGAACTAGACACACAACTGTAGCTTCGAGCCAGTCATCGATGAGAAGGTAGACTTTCTAATGACTGCTCGAGGTGGTCACGCTCAATGCCCTCGTTCTTTAATGAGTACCTATACTCTCGCTCTGGTATCTCTACACCCTAGACTCAAGACTCATCTACTATAAAAAAATAATTGTACACCAACCTTTTGGATCAACCACCATCCTCGTGATGATCTTACGGTCGGAAGCATTTTATGAGTTAATAACAAAAATTCATGTCTTAAATTTTCAACTCTTGAGAATATGAACTATCATTACCATTAACTCAAGGGATGTATCACAGACACTAAATACACATTGTGATAGAAAATAATATATTATTATTTATAGTCAAAATTATAATTTTGTCCTTAGAAGTGTATAACAAGTGTCAGCCAATTCTGGCTTCTAGGGCATACATATCTAACAAACTTCTACTTGACCTAAAGCCAATTGGCTATAATTATAAGTCCCATCTTCTCAAGGTGGGCTTCGATCTTTTGCTGGCCCAATGGCTTTGTGAGTGGATCCACTGCATTATCTGTAGAGTCGACTCTCTTGACCTCGACGTAACCTTTTTCAAGATAATCATAGATGAGATGGTATCGTTGCTCGATGTGCTTGAATTTCTGATGAGACCTCAACTCCTTAGCAAGAGCTATGGCACCATTATTGTCGTAGTATAGAGGAATGGCATCACTCCAATCTCTATGGCAAACTTCTTATACCAGAATGCCTTCTTCGTAACTTCTAATGCAGTGATATATTTTGCTTCCATGATGGAATCTGCGATCATTGTCTGCTTGGAACTCTTCCAATTGACAGCACCACCATTACACACAAACAGACTTCTAGATGTTGGCTTTCGATCATCTACATCGGACATAAAATCTGAGTCTGTATACCCCTAGACTTGAAGTTCTCTATTATCAAAAACCAACAACATATCCTTAGTTCTTCTTAAGTACTTAAGGATACATTTAACAGAAGTCCAGTATTCTTCATCTAGATTCGATTGATATCTGCTTGTGATACTCACAGCATGAGCTATATCAGATCATATACATAACATGGCATACATGAGGCTCCCTATTGCTGAAGCATAAGGGATCTTGCTCATGTGTTCTATTTTCTTAGGTATGCTAGGGCACATATTCTTAGAGAGATGAATGTCATGTCTGAAGGGTACCAAACCTCTCTTAGAGTTTTTCATGCTAAACCTCCTTAGCACTCTCTCTATGTACATTTTCTATGAAAGACCTAGCATCCTATTCGGTTTATCCCTATAGACTTTAATTCGTAGAATAACGGATGCTTCTTCTAGATCTTTCTGGAGAATTCTTTGGATAACCATTTTTTAACTATGGTCAACATGGGAATATCATTTTCAATAAGGAGGATATCATCTACGTACAATACGAGGAAGATAATAGCGCTCCTACTGATCTTTTTGAAAATACATGGTTTCTCTTCATTCTTGATGAAATCAAATAATTTGATCACATCATTAAAATGAGTATTCCAACTTCGAGATGCTTGCTTAAGTCCATATATGGATCTTTGCAGCTTGCATACCTTGTGATCGGCATCATTGGATGTGAGGTTGTTTCATATAGATATCTTCCTCAAGGTATTCATTTAAGAATGCCATTTTCACGTCCATTTATCATATTTCATAATCGAAATAGGCTGCAATAGCAAGCAATGTGCGGATGAATTTTAGCAAAGCTACTGGTGAAAAGGTATCCTGAAAGTTAATGCCTTCACATTGACAATACCCTTTTGCCATTAATCTAGCTTTGAATGTCTCTACATTTCTATCTGCACCAATCTTTCTCTTGTATATCTATTTACACCCAATAGATACTATACTTTCTGATGGATCTACCAAGGTCCAGACTTGATTTGAGTGCATCGAGTCAATTTCTGACTTCATTGCCTCTAACCATTTCTCAGAGTTGATATCCGATATCGCCTCATCATAGGTTTTGGGATCATCACCATGAACCCCATTACCTATGAGGAATATTTTCTCTATTTCTTCTAAAATAGTACCTAAGTACTTCTCAGGAGGATGGAAAACTCTTTTTGATCTACGAGGTGGAGGAGGTAGTGATTGTATTGACTCAACCAGATTTGATTCCATTTGGTCTTTAGCTCGTTGCTCTTGTGAGACTTTCTCCTTGAGCTTGATCTGCTTTCCAATGCCACCAGCTTGAATAAATTATTTTTTAAGAAAGATGGCATGCCTACTCACAATCATATTATGATCTTCTAAAAAGTAGAAATAATATCCTAACGACTCTTTAGGATATCCTATGAATCGAGCTCTAAAAGATCTGAAGTCTAACTTGTTCGCTTGTTGTCTTTTGATATGAGCCATACAATTCCAAATTCTGAGATGACTCAAACTTGGTTTCTTACCATGCCATATCTCATACGGTGTGGTAGGAACGATTTTAGAGGAAACTCTATTTAGTAAGTATATTGTAGTTAATAGACTATGTCTTCAAAGAAAATCAGAAAGATCTGTGAAGCTCATCATGGATCGGATCATATCTAATAGAGTCTGATTCCTCCATTCTGAAATTTTGTTGAGTTGAGGTATTCCAGGTGAAGTCCATTGAGAGACTATGCCATTTTTCTTGAGATAGTCAAAAAATTTTCGACTAAGGTATTCACCTCCTCGATCTGATCGAAGAACCTTAATGGATTATGAAGTAGACAAAATTACCTCTAGCCAGCACATTAAATGGGCCGCATACATCAGTATGTACTAGGGCAAGTAAATCTATGGCCCTTTCTCCATGTCCTATAAAAGGAAGCTTAGTCATTTTGCCATGAAGATAAGATTCACAAATTAGATATGACTCGAAAGTCAATGGACTTAATAGCCCAATTTTCTCTAATTTGTTAACCATATCTTCTGCTATATGACCTAGTCTAAGGTGCCATAAATACCTATTGTTTGGACTATCTCTGGGTTATTTTGTTCTTATAGCATTCACATTTTGCTTGATATTAAAAATAGATATATCAATATATAACTGATAGAGACCATTAATGAGGAAACCACTTGCAATTTTATTTCTATCATAAAGAATATTATAATAATCCTTAAGCAAACTAATTACATGGCCTTCTTGTGCTAAACATGAAACAAAAATCAAATTCTTGCTTGCAGCAGACATATAGTAATAATTTCTAAGTACTAAATCTAAGCCAGATGGTAGTCGAAGAGGATAGGTTCTCATGGTCACAGTAGCAACTCTTGCTCCATTTTCGATGCGTAGGATCATCTCACCATTCCTCAGCCTCCTGCTATCCTCAAGATTCTACGTGGAAGTCCATAAATGAGCACTAGAATTAGAGTCAAGCACCCAACTGAATGTAGAAAAAATCATAAGGTTAGATTCAATAACGAGCATACCTCCAGAAGGACCTGCATCCTTCTTATTCTTCAGGGTGGCCAGGTAAATAGGACAGTTCTGCTTCCAGTGGCCATTTGTGTTACTATGGAAATACTTTTCTTTATCAGCGGCCTTCTTCTTCAGCTCTGTCTTTTTCTTCTTTCCATCTTCTATCTTTTGCCTTTTCACAGACTTTTTCTTCTTTCTAAAAGACTTTCTCTTAGAAGAAGTCCATTCCATAGCAAGCACTAAGCCTTTAGAACCTTTCATAGAAAGCTCAGCAGTAACTAGCATATTCATAAGTTCGGCCAGAGTACTCTAAAATTTATGCATATGGTAGTTCATGATGAATTGCCCATATGCATCAGTCAAGGATTACAGAATTATGTCATTCTGTAGATCTCGATCTAACTTCACTCTGAGCTTCTCAAGCTCTTCCAAGTCCTTGATCATCATCAGATAATGATCTTGGATTAACTGCCTATCATGTATCTTAGTCTTAAAAGTCATTTAGTGATCTGATATTTGGCTGCGCGACTCTGTTCACCAAATAACTCTTGCAGGTGAGTCAACATTTGTCGGGCAGTCTTGAAATCTTTATGTTGGCGTTGAAGCTCATCAGACATCAAGTCCAACATATAGTATCTAACCTTATTATCTTCATCCATCTATTTATCGAGAGACACTCTCTATTCAGTGGATGAATGAGCTGGTAAGGTGAGGGATCCTAGTCCAATACATGAGTTAACTTCTTGAAACCCAAAATAATTTTGAAGTTCTGGAGTCAATCCTTGTAATTGAATTCGGTCAGTTTATGGGTGTCCAGGATACGTGCTAGTGGGTTGGACACAGATATTTTCCTGTAGAGAGTCAAAGTTTCTAGTTAGATTTTATAATTAAAACTTGATCAATTTATTTAGGAGTTTTCTTTTTAAACAAATTAGCTTCCACTATTTTCTCAGATTCCTACACTCCTTCTATAGAGATGCAAAAATCTCTATGATTAATGATTTCTAGTGGATGGTAGTCCCACCAACTGGCTCATCACCTCACCTAATAGTTATTGTTGATGGGTTAGCCAATGAGTGAACAACTCTTGTCTAATGATTCTCTAATCATGGTGCACTCAAACTTGATCTCTAATTCATGAATCTCACCATGCTCGAAATATTGATTCACTCCTTAGTTAAGTTAGACCTACCATTTGTATAGATTGAATTTCTAATTGAATCTTTCACCGTATCCAAAATATTGAGCCCAATCCATCCTCCAGCCCAGAGCATCTAATGCCTAATAGACATGTTTGCATCTTTTCGATGCAACTAAACCACTATGACCAGTTGAGAATAATCAACCTCGGAAAGGGCCCGCATATCTACAATGGTGGAAGACCTTAGACTTAATCTTTTCATAGAAAGATTTGATTTAGGTCTCTTTAAATTTGACTTACAATAGCCATAACAATTATGACTAATCTAGTGGCATAGGTTAGCTCGGATTGTTAACCACTTTAGATCAGGATAGTTGACAAATATGGCCAGATAAGTGAGACCGATGGAAGGGATATGCCATTAACTCGATAAAAACGCATTCGAGTTGAGTAGCTTCTAATTAAAAACTAGTTGGTCATATCTACCAGACTTACCGTAGACACCAAATTGTTGAGCTAGAACCAATCAGGTTAGCTTACAATCCAGACTCTAACCACTGAGCCTAATTAGGTCTTAGCTTGATCGATCACTCATGTGATTCGATCTTGACCCAGACTTAATCCTATTAGACTGGTCAATTTAAGCACTCTTGATCTCATTTAACCAACTCTTGATTCGATTTGATCAACCGCTTAGATCTAATTGAGCTACCTAAGCCCGAACCCAATTTTATGAATATGTCTTAGATCTAAAATTCTTAATTTTAGATCTAATTGATTTCATAATCTTAATTCTTAACTAAGTTTATGGTTCATAAATAAAATATGTAAATAAAATCCTAGGATTTTAGGATCTAGGGTTTTGCAGAAAATAAGTTTTAAATTTTTGATTAAGGACGAATGCGCAGCACCCCTACACATCATAAGAATACTCCATAGAATGGGAGGATAGGAAATTTAAATTCTACATTATTCTTATGATCAGACGGCCAAAGGGAATGCCTTAATCAGAAATATGAAAACTATAAAACTAGTATGATCTACATCATATATCTCATATATAAAATTGATCTAACTTTAAACATATTTTGCATACATCTTATGTATCATATCATGCATATTTTTAGATCTAAATTATCTCATAATTATCTAAAAAATTAAATTTAAATTGATCATATTAAAATAAATTTTATTCTAGATAATTATGTAGAACTATTCTATAACTAGTCTAAACATGCATTCATCATATCTCATATGAACCAAAAATTAAATAACTTTATTTTTTATTTTTTAGATCTTATTATAATATTTATAACATCAAAAAATAGTAAATAAATAGATCTAAAAATTATAACTTAATCAAATTAAGTTATGATCATGCAAGACTATACATAGAATAATTCTATTCTACAACTAGTCATGCATCTTGTACAACTTAGATCTAAATTATTTAATTTTTAATTTTTTTAATTTTAGATCTAATCACATCTCATGTGACATCTGAAATCACCTAATTATTAGATTAAAAATAACTTAAAATTAGATCTAAAGTATTTATGGGAATCTGGCTCTGATATCAGTTGAAGAAAAAATTTTATTTTTTGGATCAGATTTGTTCAGATCTGATTTGATCAAAAAAAATATTTTAAAATTTTTTTCTTAAATCTAAATTAGATATGATATTTTTTAGATCTGATTAGATAGATCTAGTAAATAAAATAAAAATAAATTAAATTAGATTTAATTTATACCTTGTTGTTGGGTAATTCTATTATCCTATGATGATCCTGCTGATTGCCTGAGGTTCTAGATGGAGCCACGCAATCGCCTGGCCTCTACCGATATCCACTCAGGTAGGATCTAGAGATCTTCTCCTTCTCAATCTATCCACTAAAGATCATATCTAGATCTGATTTTGAAGATCTTCAAAATAATTTTTGAAGATCTGGTGTCGTCTCTTGCAGTAGTGCTGCCTTCTTCCTTTCTTGTCGTCTTTTTCTTGCCTGGATTGCACCAAACTGAAGCCCAAGGCCTCTTAGGCATGGAGAGGAGAGAGAAGATTAGAGGTAGGTATGGAGAAGAGGGGAGAGGGGCTATGTGGCATGGGCAAGGGAAGAACTCTTAAAACCTAGGCACAGATAGGTTTATATAGACCCTGCTACGCCATGCAGTGCCACATCATCCCGACCAATCACATCTCTTCGTGTAATTAGATCTAAATCTGATTGGTGGGATGACATCACCTGATCCAATCAGATGAGAGCCTTTCTCAAACATCCTTGGGTGGCACCAAGACTAGTCAAAGTAGAGTCTTAGGCACCACCTAAGTTTATTTCATAAAGCAATCTGGAGTCTCATCTATATGAGACTCTAGGCGTCATTATCCTTGGATGCACGCCTCCTTAGGTGTGCACCCCCTAATGTTGTAGAAGCTAACTCTATACCTGAGTCATCTGAGGTCAACCACCCAATGCTGTACTACTGGGCCTGCCGTTGGTCCTCAGACACTATTGCTGCTCCTGATCCTCTACGCTCTGTGGACCCCTCCAAAGCTATCTCAGATACACTACATCCCGCAGGCTCCTTCAAGACCACGAAGAGCTCATCCAACTCTTCACTCTCAATGATCGAACTAATGGAATCCAACTTTTCTCTTTTCTTGCACTTCTTCTAAAGTAGATATTCTTGCTTAAAGTGCTTTGCTTCACCATACTTGAAGCATCTCTTGAATCCCTTGCTGTCCCTTTGCGTGCCCTTCTTCTTTTCTTTCCTATGCCTCTCTGAAACCACAAGACCCTCTTGGAAGATCTTCCTCTTTGTCATTTATTCTCACTGCTCCTTAGACCTTAGCACTGATATGATCTCCTCGTATACTAGTGTCTCCTTTTCATATAGCAGTGTAGTCACCAACGGATCAAAGCTCCTAGGTAGCGAACATAGCAACAATAAACTTTTATCCTCCTCTTTGAGATCCATCCCTATATTGAGCAAGTCCATGCTCATCCGATCAAATTACTGAATATGCTTCACAATATTCTCACTCTCCTGCATCCAAAGGCTATATAGTTATTTCTTCAGTATCAACTTATTGCACATATTCTTTCTCATGTATAATTGATGTAACCTCGATCATAAATCCTTGGTTATCTTCTCCTCCAATACATCATACAAAATCTCATCTGCCAGACAAGCCCTAATCATGGCACACATCCTTTTCTCTAAAAGCTTTCACTTCTTGTCTGTCATCTCCTTCGATCTATCCTCTAAAGCCAAATTCAACCTCAACTGAATCAACAGATCCTCCACCTTAATCTTCCATATCGTAAAACTTTTTTTATCATCAAACTTCTCTAAATCTATGTTCAACCTGCTATTCTTCATGATCAAACTAAATCAAAGACAACTAACAAATAGATCTAAAAATTATCTTGACTAGGGATGGTGGACAACAGTCCTTAGATCACTTTCTTCCTCATGAAGCCTAGAGAAAAGCCTTAGATCTGAACCTCGTTGCTAATCTCTACTGAACCTGATCTTCTTCCTCCTTCATACTCAATCAAGCTCTGATACCAATTATTGTAACAATCAGTACTGCTCTGATACTAATTATTATACCTACAGCTGCTCGAAACCATAGCCACAGAAGTGATCTCTTATGTGAGTTTGGATGTTAATCTAGCAAACTGAAGAAGATCTAAGAAAGAAGAGAGAAGAGGATGAAATATAGAATTTTAGTGTTAGAACTAGAGAGAAGAGAGAAAAGAGTTAGGGAGAAAAACTCAATTATATTCCACTCTCTTATTGTAAAAGTGACAATACCCAGATTTATATATCCTAGGATTCCTACATGAATCCTAATAAATCCCAGCATAAAAACTTTTCTAGGCTTATCCAATACATGAAAGCACTCATCGAACCCATGTACACCCATGTCTCACATACTCTCATCCCCTAGATCTAAACCCGATCCATACATAAGTTAGCCCTTTTAAGACCTCTTAAATCAGGCCTTAAGACTCCTAGGATAAGTCCTTATCCTAGCCCTAAACAGACTCTACATAGCTCTACCCGAGCACTGAGCTGGCTCACTCTCAGCACTGAGTCAGCTAACCTGAGACTAGGTTAGCTCAGTTTCAGACTGAGTCAACTCAATTGCAGCCATGCCTACAGTCCCAAAATGCACCTTTTCTATTTAGCCTGATCATTGAGACTTAGCCGATCTAGTTTCAGACTGAGCTGGCTAACCTGTAGAAAAATCTTTTTCTATAGTCTTTATGCTCCAGCTTTGGTTTCTTACTTCATCTTGTATCCTAGATCTCTGAATCACCAACCAAGCCTTTCAAGGTTCTCAATGCCTAAACCTCAAGCTTGTGGAGGGCTACAAACTGCCTCCATCCTAGGATAACTCCTATCCTAACCCTAGGACCACACCTGTCCTAGTCTCTCCTGAGCCAACATCCTGGCTCCTCTCGTGGCCTCATAAGACTTGAAAGTACCACACCATCTATAGGTACCATTGCTAGATGGTCATTTTGATTAGTATAGAAAGTAGATCTTGTGCTACCGACTTGGGTTCGAACTTGCGGGATCACACACACTAAAGGTTCCTACCTGATCTAATGGTTGGTCAAGAGTTTCACTAGACTAAAACTTTATGGTCAAGAGTCCCACTGGACTGAGATGCTTCGATTAAGAGTCTTACTGCATTAGAACTCTGAGTCCTAGTTGTCTAGGACTTTATGATCAGGACTCCTAATAGATTGGGACTCTATGGTCAAGAGTCCCATTGGACTGAGACTCTTCGACCAAGAGTCCTACTGTTTTGGAACTCTGAGTTTCACTTATCTAAAACTCTGTAATTAAGAGTCTTACTGATTTGGAACTCTGTGATCATGAGTTCCACTCGTTTTGGATATTGAGATCAAGAGTCCCATGGGTTTGGGACTCTTCAATCAAGAGTTTCATTTTGATGAGACTCTATTATCTAGATATCTACTGCATTTGGACTCTATGTTTATAAGAGATTTAATTAGTAATTTGATTATTAATTAACTTAATTTGATTGAGTAATGATTTTTGGATGAAGTTCATGAAGGAACTAGTTTAGGATTTCAGGGTTAGATTTTAAAACCTTTTTAAATCTATGCAGTAAAAACATGAATTAATTATATTAATTCATAATTAAATATGAAAAATCTAGATCTAGGATTCTATTACATGATTAATGCATGATATTAAATCAAAAATTAAAACATAAGAATAAATTATGTTGATCATATTAACATAAAAACTATTCTATGCTAGATTAAATCTAGATAGGAGAAAGATGATCGTATCATCAATAAATTTACAAATCGAGTTCTATAACTCACTGATCATGGCCTAAGATTATCATTTTGAGCCACACATACATTCAATTTCTACAAGTTGTCCACATGAGCCCTCGATCACTGATCCAAAGTTCGATGCCCAAAAATCAGCATAGTTTGCTAGAACTGTGCTGATTCTTTTTTGATGGTTGATATGGATCTTTCTTTCTTTGAAACATGGATCCTCCAATTTTCAGAAGATGAGGAAGATGATTTTAGGTCTGAGACACCTCTCAAAATCTTAAAAAAAGAATGGAGGAATAGACGGAAGAAAATCCTAGAAGAAGACCCTTTTCTTCTTCTCTTTTCTTTAACTAAAGTACCTTAATTGATGCCTTTACAATTCTCATGCCTAAACCTATCTTCACCTAGCCTCTCCATGCCCAAAGACCTCTCTCCTAGTTCTATAATCTCAAAAAAAATTAGGTTAAAAATCCTTTTATATTGAGAGATATGGAGGAGTTTTTGTCTAGGTCAAATACCTAGTCAAGAGACCTCCAAATTGGGCTAGATTTGGGGCACCCAACTCTTGGGCATCCCCTCCTTCTTGGGCGTGGACCATTTGGTGTTTGGCACATTAAAATTCATTATTTTTCATAAAAATTTTAGAAAAAATTTAGGAGTTTAGGTGCCATACATGGATAAGAATTCTGATTGCAACAAACTCTATCAAATATAGTTTGAAATCAAAATAATTAATTTATTTTGACTTGGTCCTCAACCAAATACTATATAGAAGTATATAGAATGTGGGAATGCATGTCCTCTCTCTAAAAAAGAGAGATTCTATGAAAACATTAAATAAAATTTCATGGAGAGTGTGTGGAGATTGAATGGCGTAAGGATTTGAGAGTCCTAGTCTCAATAGGACTCCTAATTTGACTTGGTCCAACTTGATCCTTAGATTAAATTAAATTAGAATTTATTTAATCTAATTAAATTAGATCTTGGTCCAACTAATAATATTATTAAATTAGATTTAATTTTGATTTAATTTTTAATTAAATTAGAGATTAGGTTTAGTCAAGTCCTAATTAAACTAAGACTAGTTCTTCCTTGCAATTGACTCATCCAATAAATCAATTGAACTTGATCCAATCAAGCCTAAATCAAATCTAATTAAAATATATTTATTAGATTTAATCTCAATCCTCTGACTTAATCAAATTAAGCTAATTAGCAATCAAATTACTAATCGATCCTCCTATAACACTTGCACTAGGTTAAACATCAATCGTATCGATTGTTTAACTCTAGAATGATTCTTAATCATTGATCAACCATCCGATTAGATCGAGATCTCTTATGTGTGTGACCCCATAGATCTGAACCTAAGCTAATAGTATAAGAATTAATTTCTATACCAATCAAAGTGACCATCTAATATTGGTATCCGATGGTCGAATAGGTTGAATGTGTAGAACAACATCTTTAGAATCCATGTGGATATAGTTTTTATATAATTCATCTTCTTAACCAAAATGCTCATAGAATACCTTATAGTTTAATTGTCAAATCTAATTAGGTCATCCACATTATATTTCAAAATATCATATCTATCTTATGGATTATCCTAGCCAAGATTTTTGCTATATTGAAATAAAGTGATGCATTCTTCTCCAACTCTTAGAGTGGTCAATCCCATCTTGATCACTCACCGATTTTGCAAGTACTTGACTGTGCACAAAAATCTTCTATTACTGAATTAAAAATTTAGTTAGTCCGGAATCAAAGCATAGTAAGTTGCTTGCAAGCTACTATGGTGATCTTAAGTCTATGGGACATTTATATCTATATCTCATCATAGCAATTATCGATAGCAGAATGCTCTGAAATTGGTCACGTCCAGTGATGATGTACCCATACATCTTACTTGTATGCCATACTAGTGTCTTCACATTTCTTGATTAAGTAGACAACCAACCTATATGGCATACAATGATCTATGCTCGATAAATGCTATCGTCCTAATTAACAGCATATCATTTGATCATAAACTATTTAAGAACCATTCAATAAATTCTCTCTTTATCAAAACTAAATAGTCCTAAAGACTTTGTCACAATAATGAAGTTCATTAAAAGATGTAGACTTTATGAAAAAAATATCAAAAATATATTTTATTTAATAATGAATCAATTGTTAGATATATGTGTCCTAGAAGCCAGAATTGGCTGACACTTGTAATACACTTCTAGGAACAAAATTATAATTTTGACTATAATCAATAAAATGGGTTATTTTCTATTACATATGTATATTTAGTGTTCGTGATATATTCTTTGAGTTAATGGTAATAATAATTCATATTTTCAAGAGTTAAAAATTTAAGACATGAATAATCATTAATAACTCATAAAATGCTCCTGACCATAGGATTATCATGAGGATGGTGATTGATCCGAAAGGTTGGTGTACAATTGCTTCTCTTTAGTAGATGAGTCTTGAGTCTATGGTGTGGAGACACCGGAGTGAGAGTACAAGTACTCATTATAGAAGAGGGCACTGAGCGTGACCATCTTGAGTAGTCATCAACAAGTTTACCTTCTCGTCAATGACTGACTCGATGTTGTAGTGGTGTGTCTGGTTTTTTGATCTGAGGTGCATCGATAGTTTACCTTGAGGGTATTACAGTTTGACTACACCATAACTCGATCTCCTAGCCATTCAAAATCTTGAGGTATATGTTGGCTATAGCATGTTCATTGTAGGAACTAGATTGCATCAAGATGGAATCTATCTACCTCGATGATAGAGGAGCAGCCTTATGATGATAATGAGAATCAAGTCCAGAAGCCCATGGCCATGGCAGAGTAAAATAATAGAAAGAGTTTCTATTTAGATTTTCATATTGGACTTGAATCGATTGATTACATCATATGACAAAAACTAGGGTTTGACGAGTTCACCTTAACCCTAATCTAATCGGGGCTCAAGATAGAAGAACTTAATCACACAAGTAGCTACACCAAGAGATTCACATTCAGCTCTGATGGGTTGCCACCATATACTGCTAGGTATCACTGGTGGATTTTGGGAGCAATTAGAATGATTTAGATGATCGATCATTCTAGCTGTTCGAATCAGAAGAGTTCTGATCCATCGAAAGGAGTTTTAATGATGTCGATGATAGAGATCATGACATATCCCATTACCATATAGAACTGAACCTAACTGGATCACACAAATAAGGGTTTGAATCTGGTGATCATCAATTGAACTAATCCAGTTCAATTGATCTGAATGAGATTCAATTAGGTTCAAGAAAATCGTGCTAGCACTCGATTGAACCTAACGTTCTTCTTTTACTATCATAAATAGTTGTCCTGACTGAGCCAAAGGAGTTTGTGCTCAATCAGAGGTCTTCACTTGGTCTGACTATAGCCTATCTAGGTCAGAAAAGGATTGTCTTATTTTGTAAGATAATACCTGCCATTTTTGGTCACCTGCCATTTCTCATCCTTTGACTTTGGTCAAAAGTTGACCTTTGACTGGTCAAATGTTGACCATTGACACTTTGACTTCTATCCACATGTCATGCACCTATTGGAGAGCTGGTGGGGGCTTGTCCCCCTACCAGAAATTGGCAAGAAGGAGGGCGCACACCAAGGATGGCGTGCGCCCAAGCTTGAGGTGCCCAGGAGTCCCTATTGGATAGGGACTCCATCTCCTTATTGGATTCTGATTAGACTCCTCCTAAGAACCAACTTTGACTGGTCTTAGGCACCATCTAAGGATGAATCCAAGGGACTCTATTCCCACCAATCAGATTTAGATCTGATTTCATAAAGGATTGTGATTGGTTGGGATGAAGAGGAGTTGGATCACGCATAGTCTATAAATAAGATCCTACGCCCAACTCAAAGAAAAAAAGAACAATTCTCTATGCCCCAAGGCTACCTCTCTCTTCCTCCTCCATGCCAAGTTCATCTTCTCCCTCTCCTCTCCATGCCCAAAGAAGTTTGGGATCCAGTTGGTGCAATCTAGATGAGAGAAAGGTGACAGAAAGCTAGAAGGCTATGCTGCTGCAAAGGATAACTGCTGATCTTCGAAAGCTATTTTGAAGATCCTCCAAATCAGATTCAGATCTAATTTTTGGAGATATGATAGAGAAAAAGAGGATCTCCAGATCCAACCTGAGTGAATATCGGTAGAGGTCAGGCACTTGCGTGGCTAGATCTAGAACCTTCCGCTGCTTACAGGATCATCAATGGATAATAGGATTATCCTACATTAAGGTAAATTAAATCTAATTTAATTTATTTATATTTTATTTTAATTATTAAAATAATAAAAATTAGATCTAAAATATTTTAGATCTAATTTAGATCAAAGAAAAAAGTTTTTGAAATATATCTCTTGATCCGATCAGATCTGAACGAACCTGGTCTGGGAAATCAGGATTTTCCTTCAACTGGTATCAGAGCCAAGATTCTAAAGTATTTAGATATAATTTTAAATTTATTTTAATTAAAAAATAAGTAATTTTAGATGTCACATGAGATGTGATCAAATTTAAAATTAAAAAAATTAAAATTAAATGATTTGGATCTAAGATTAGAAAATATGCATGACTAGCTCTAAAATAGAATAGTTCTATAGAATAGTCTTGCATGTTTATAATTTAATTTAATTAAATTATATTTTAGATCTAATTATTTACTATCTTTTGATATTATAATTATTATAATATAATCTAAAAAATAGTAAATAAAAATTATTTAATTTTAACATCATATGAGATATGATTGATGCATGTCTAGACTAGTTGTAGAATAGTTCTACATAGTTTCTAGATTAGAGTTTTTTTGATAAGATCAATTTAAATCTAATTTTTTAGATTATTATGAGTAATTTAGATATAAAATATGCATGATTTGATACATGAGATGTATGCAAAATATGCATGATTAGATCTAATTTGTATATGAGATATATGATATAGATCTAAAACTGTTTTGTAGTATTACATGTTCTTGATTAAGGCATTTCTCTTAGCCGTCCGATCATAAGAATGAAGAAGGATTTAAAGGCCCTCTCCTCCCATCCGATGGGGTATTTTTATGACGTGTAGGGGTGTTGCACGTTCGTCCTTAATCAGAAACTCAAAACTTACTTTTTGCAAAATCCTAGATCTTGAAACTCTAGGATTTATTATGCATATTTTATTTATGAACCCTACTTAATTAAGAATTAAGATTATGAAATATTAATTAGATCTAAAATTAAGAATTTTAGATCTAAGATATATTCATAATACTGGGTTCGAGCTTGGGTAGCTCAATTAGGTCTAAGCGATTGATCAAATCGATTCAAGAATTGGTTAGATGGGATCAACAATGCTTAAATTGATCAACCTAATAGGATTAAGTCTAGGTCAAGATCGAGTCACGATCAAGCAAGACCTAATTAGGCTCAGAGGTTAGAGTCTGGATTGTAGGCTAACCCAATTGGTTCTGGCTCAATAATTTAGTGTCTAAGGTAAGTTTGGCAGATATGATCGACTGATTTTTAATTAGGAGCTACTCGACTTGAATGCGTTCTTGTATGAGTTAATGGCATATCCCTTCCACCAGTCTCACTTACCTGGCCATATCTATTGACTTAGTTTTGATTTGAGGTGGTCAATAATCCGAGCTAACCCATGCCACCAGGTTAGTCATAATTGTTATGATTATGACAAGTCTAGTTTAATGAGATCTGAATGAATTCTCCCTAAAAAAAGATTAAGTCTGAGGTCTTCCACCATTGTAGATGTGCGGGCCCTTCCCAGGGTTGATTATTCTCAATTGGATATAGTGGCTCAGTTGCACCAGAAAGATGCAACCATGTCTATTAGGCATTGGATGCTATGGACTGGAGGATGAGTTAGGCTCAATATTTCGGATACGGTGAGAGACTCAATTAGGAATCCAATCTGTGCAAATGGTGGGTCTGACTTAACTAAGGAGTGGATCAATATTCCGAATATGGTGAGATTCATGAATTAGAGACCAAGTTTGGGTGTACCATAATTAGAGAATCATTGAACAAGAGTTGTTCACTCATTGGCTAAACATCATCAATAACTGTTAGGTGAGGTGATGAGTCAATTGGTGAGACCGCACCACCCATTAATAATCATTAATCATGGAGATTTTTGCATCTCTACAGAGGGAGTGTAGGGATCCAAAAAAATAGTGGGAGCTAATTTATTTAAAAATAAAATTCTTAAATAAATTGGTCAAGTCATAATTACAGTATCTAACTAGAATCTTTGACTCTCAACAGAAAAATATCTGCATCCAATCCATTAGCACGTATCCTAGACACACATAGACGGACCAGACTTAATTATAAAGATTGGCTCAGAAACTACAAAATCATTTTGAGTTCTAAGAAGTTAACCCATGTATTGGATCAGGATCCTCCCATCTTACTAGCCCATCCATCGGCTGAATAGAGAGCGTCTCTAAAAAAATGGATGGACAAAGATAATAAGGCCAGATATTACATGTTGGGCTCGATGTCTGATGAGCTCCAATGCCAACATGAAGATATCAGGACTGTTCGTCAAATGCTGGATCACTTGCAAGAGTGTTTGGTGAACAGAGTCGCGCAACCAAGTATCAAGTCATGAAATGACTATTTAAGGTTAAGATGCATGATGGGCAGTCAGTCCAAGATCACTGTCTGATGATGATCAAGGACTTAGAAGAGTTTGAGAAGCTCGGTGTGAAGTTAGACTTGAATCTGCAGAATGATGTTATTCTATAATCCTTGACTGATGCATATGGATAATTCATCATGAATTACCACATGCATAAACTTCAAAATTCCTTGGCCGAATTAATGAACACGCTGGTCACCGCTGAGCTTTCTATGAAAGGTTCTAAAGGCTTAGTTTTTGCTATGGAATGGACTCCTTCCAAAAGAAAGTCTTCTGAAAAGAAAAAAAAGTCTGTGAAAAAGTAGAAGATGGAAGGAGGAAAGAAGAAGAAGGCAAAGCCGAAGAAGAAGGCCGCTGTCAAAGAAAAGTGTTTCCATTGCAACAGCAACGGCCATTGGAAGCGGAACTGCCCTACTTACCTGGCCACCCTGAAGAATAAGAAGGAAGGTCCTTCTGGAGGTATGCTCGTTATTGAGTCTAACCTTACGATTTCTTCTGCATCCAGTTGGGTGCTTGACTCTGGTTCTAGTGCTCATCTGTGCACTTTCATGCAGGTTTGAGGATAGCAGGAGGCTGAGGGATGGTGATGAATCCTATGCATCGAAAAATGGAGCAAGAGTTGCTGCAGTGGTGGTGGAAACATTACCCTCTTCGTTACCATCTGGTTTAGACTTAGTTTTGAAAGACTGTTATTATGTGTCTGTAGCTAGCAGGAATTTGATCTCTATTTCATGCTTAGCACTAGAAGGCTATGTGATTACCTTCTTTAAGGACCATTGTAACATTCTTCATGAAAGAAATAAAATTATAAATGATTTTCTTATTAACGGTCTTTATCAGCTACATATTGATGTATCTGTTCTAACTATCGAGCAAAACGTGAATGCCAAATGACCTAGGGATAGTCCAAATGATAGGTATCTATGGCACCTGAGATTTGGTTATATAGCAGAAGATAGGATCAACAAATTGGAGAAAAATGGATTATTGAGTCCGTTGACTTTCGAGTCATATCCAACTTGTGAATGCTGTCTTCAAGGCAAAATGACTAAACTCCCTTTTGTAGGACATGGGGAAAGGGCCACAGATCTCCTTGCCCTAGTACATACTGATATGTGCGGCCCATTTAATGTGCGACCAGAGGCAATTTTGTCTACTTCATTATCTTTACCAATGATCTGTCTAGGTATGGGTATGTGTATCTTATGAGATACAAGTCTGAAGCTTTTAAAAAGTTCAAAGAATTCAGACATGAAGTAGAAAAACAAACTGAAAAATCCATTAAGGTTTTTCGATCAGATCGAGGAGGAGAATACCTTAGTCGGGAATTCTTAGACTATCTCAAGAAAAATGGCATAGTCTCTCAATGGACTCCACCAGGAACACCTCAACTCAATGGGGTTTCAGAATGGAGAAATCGGACTCTATTGGATATGGTCCAATCCATGATGAGCTTCATAGACCTCCCTGATTTTCTTTGGGGACACTCATTGTTAACTTTATTTATTCTACTGAATAGGTTCTCTCTAAAAACGTTACTATACACGTATGAATATGGCCAGGTAAGAAACTAAATTCTAAGTCATCTCAGAATTTGGGATTGTCCGGCTCTATCATCAAAAAGACAATAAGTGGATAGTTAGAGTTTAGGTCTTTCAGAGCTTGATTCATAGGATATCCTAAAGAGTCATTAAAGATACTATTTCTACATTCCAGAAGACCATAAATGTGATTGTGAGTCGACATTGCCATCTTTCTGAAAAATAGTTATATTCAAGATAGCAGCATTGGAAAGCAGATTAAGCTTTGATGAGAAGTCTCACAAGTACAATGAGCTAAGGACCAATTGGAACAAATCAGGTTGAGCTAATAAGAACACTACCTCCTCCACCTCGTAGATCGAAAAGAGTTTTTCGTCCCCCTAAAATACTTAGGTATTATTTCAGAGGAAGTAGAGAAAAATGTCCTCTTAAGGTATGTTGCTCATGGTGATGATCCCAACCTACAATGAGGTGATATCAGAATATCGACTCCGAGAAATGGCTAAGAGCAATGCAGTCAGAATTGACTCGATGACTCAAAACTAAGTCTGAACCTTGGTAGATCCACCAGAAGTATAGTAACCTATTGGGTTGTAAATGGATCTTCAAGAGAAAGATTGGTGTAGATGGAAATATGGAGACATTCAAGGCTATACTAGTGGCAAAAGATTATAGTCAATGTGAAGGCATTGACTATCAGGATACCTTTCCCCAGTGGCTATGCTAAAATCCATCCGTATATTGCTTGCCATTGCAGTCTATTTTGATTATAAAATATGACAAATGGATGTGAAAATGGTATTCTTAAATGGATATCTTAAGGAAGATATGTATATGGAATAACAGCTAGGTTTCACATACAGTGATACTGATCACAAGGTTTACAAGCTGCAAAGGTCCATATATGGACTTAAGCAAGCATCTCAGAGCTGGAACACTCATTTCAATGATGTGATCAAAACATTTGATTTCATCAGAAATGAAGAAGATTCGTGTGTCTTCAAAAAGGTCAGTGGAAGCACTGTTGTCTTCCTCGTATTGTACGTCGATGATATCCTTCTTATTGGAAATAATATTCTCATGTCGACGACAGTCAAAATATGGTTGTCCAAGGAATTCTCCATGAAAGACCTAGGTGAAGCATCCTTTATTCTAGGAATTAAGGTCTATAGGTAGACCGAAAGAGATGCAAGACTATTGAGTAGAGTGTTACATAGGAAAGATACTAAAGAGGTTTAGTATGGAAAACTCTAAGAGGGATTAACCCTTTTGACATGGGTATCATCTTTCAGAAGATGTGTCATAGCACAACCTGGGAAATAGAACACATGAGCAAGATCCCTTAATGCTTCTGCAATAGGAGCCTCAATGTATGCATGCTAAATACACGACCTGATATAGCTATGATGTGAATGTCACAAGCAGATATCGTCAAATCCAGATGAAGAACATTGGACTTCTATGAAATATATGCTTAATATTAAGAAGAAAACTAAGGATATGATGTTGGTCTTTGGTAACGGAGAACTCAAGTCCATGGATACACAGACTCGGATTTCATGTTCGATGTAGTGATCGAAAGTCGACATCTAGGAGTTTGTTGTGTGCAAATGGTGCTGTCAGTGGAAGAGTTCCAAGCAAACGTTGTGATAGCAGATTCCACAGGAAGTGGAAATATCGCATGCAGCAGAGCTGCAAAGGAAGCATTTTTGTATAAGAAGTTGCTACGAAATCTAGTAATGCCATTAGATGCCATTTCCATATACTGCGGACAACAATGGGCCATAGTCCTTGCTAAGGAGTCGAGGTCTCACCAGAAATCAAGCACATTGAGCGCGATACCACCTCATCCGTGATTACCTCGAGAAGGATTACGTCGAGGTCAAGAGAGTCAATTCCATAGATAATCGGCAGACCCACTTACAAAGCATTAGGACAACAAAAAATTGAAGCCACCTTGAGGAAGATGGGACTTAGACTTGTAGCCAATTGGCTTAGGGACAAGTGGGAAGATTGTTAGATATACGTGCTCTAGAAGTCAGAATTGGCTGACAACTTATATACACTTTTAGGGGCAAAATTATAATTTTGACTATAATCAATAAAATAGGTTATTTTCTATCATATGTTGTATTAGTGTCTGTGTACATCTTTGAGTTAATGGTAATGATAATTCTATTTCTAAGAGTTGAAAATTTAAGACCATGATAATCATTATTAAACTCATAAAATGCTCCCGACCATAATCATCACGGGATGGTGATGATCTGAAAGTTGGTGTACAATCGCTTCTCTTTAGTAGTTGAGTCTTGAGTCTATTGGTGTGGAGACACCAGAGCGAGATATAGATACCTCATTAAAGAAGGAGGGCATGAGCATGACCACGCTCGATAGTCATTAGAAGATCTACTTTCTCGTTCAATGACATGATCGTTGCCTGCAGTGGGTGTCTGATTCTTTGACCTGAGGTGCATCGACAGTTCACCTTGAGGGTGTTATAGTTTGACTACACCATTACTCGATCTCCTAGCCATATGGAATCCCTGAGGTGTATGTTGGCTATAGCATGTTCATTGTAGGAACTGGATGGCATCAAGATGGAATCTATCTACCTCGGTGGTAGAGGAGCAGCCCTATGATAATCATGAGAATCAAGTCCAGAAGTCCATGGCCATGGCAGAGTGAAATAATAGAAAGAGTTTCTATTTAGATTTTCACATCAGGACTCGAATCGAATGATTACATCATATGACAGAGACTAGGGTTTGACGAGTTTACCTTAACCCTAATCTGATCGGGGCTCAAGATAGAAGAACTTAATCACACAGGTAGCTGCACCAAGAGGTTCACATTCAGCTCTGATGGGTTGCCACCATATACTGCTAGGTGTCATTGGTGGATTTTGGGAGCAATTAGAATGATTTAGATGATCGATCATTCTAGCTGTTCGAATCAGAAGAGTTCTGATCCATCGAAAGGAGTTTCGATGATGTCGATGATAGAGATCATGACATATCCCATTACCATACAGAACTGAACCTAACTGGATCACACAAATAAGGGTTTGAATCTGGTGATCATCAATTGAACTGATCCAGTTCAATTGATCTGAATGAGATTCAATTAGGTTCAAGGAAATCGTGCTAGCACTCGATTGAACCTAACGTTCTTCTTTTGCTATCATAAATAAGTTGTCCTGTCTGAGCCAAAGAAGTTTGTGCTCAATCAGAGGCCTTCATATGGTCTGACTGAAGGTTGTCCAAGTCAGAAAAGGTTGTCTTATTTTGTAAGACATTACCTACCATTTTTGGTCACCTATCCATTTCTTGTTCTTTGACTTTGGTCAAAAGTCTACCTTTGACTGATCAAATGTTGACCATTGACACTTTGACTTTTGACCACATGTCACGCACCTATTGGAGAGCTGGTGGGGGCTTGTCCCCCTGCCAGAACCTGGCAAGAAAGAGGGCGCACGCCATCCTTAGCGTGTGCCCAAGTTGGAGGTGCCTAGGAGTCCTTGTTGGACAAGGACTCCATCTCCTTTTTGGATTCCAATTAGAGTTCTCCTAAGAACCAACTTTGACTGGTCTTAGGCACCCTCTAAGGAGGAATCCAGGGGACTCTATTCCCACCAATCAGATTTAGATCTGATTTCACAAAGAGTTGTGATTGGTTGGGAAGAAGAGAAGTTGGATCACAGTCAGTCTATAAATAAGACCCTACGCCCAACTCAGATTATGATTGAATCATAATTCCCCATGCCCCAAGGCTGCCTCTCTCCCTCTTCCTCTTAATGCCAAACCCACCTTCTCCCCTTTCTCTCCACGTCCAAAAGGAGTTTTGGATTTTGGTTGGTGCGATCTAGATCAAAGAAAGGCGAGTTAAAGCTAGAAGGCTGCACTGCTGCAAAGGATGACTGCTGATCTTCAAAAGGAGTTTTGAAGATCCTCCAGATCAGATCCAGATCTAATTTTTGGAGATGCATGATAGAGAAGAAGAGGATCTCCAGATCCAATCCAAGTGGATACAGGTAGAGGCCAGGCACTTGCGTGGCTAGATCCAGAACCTTCCGCTGCAATCAGGATCATCAACGGATAATAGGATTACCCTACATCAAGGTAAATTAAATCTGATTTAATTTATCTATATTTTATTTTAATTATTAGAATAATAAAAATTAGATCTGAAATATTTCAGATCTGATTTTGATCAAAGAAAAAAGTTTTTAAAATATATCTCTTGATTTGATCAGATCTGAATGAACCTGATCTGGGAAATCTGAATTTTTCTTCATCAATTACAATTATAAGGTAGCATAACCATCAACAAGCTGACAATTGGCTTTGAAATATATTTTTCAACAACTTCCACTTGCCTAAAAGCCACTCGATGTAGTATCTAATACCCATCTTTGACTTGTGGTCCTTGAACTCCTTTATCGCTAGGGCTTTAGTGAAGGGGTCGATCAGGTTCTCTTTTTCGTCTATCTTTTGAAGGTCATCATCACCTCAATCTATAATCTCCCAGATCAGGTGGTAGTAGCATAGTATATGCTTTGTTTGTTGGTGTGCTTTTGATTCTTTCATCTGAGCAATGGCATCAGTGCCATCGCAGTGGAGTGAGATCAGTCCATTAAGAGAGGGTGCTACTCCAAGCTCGATGATGAATTTTTTCAGCAACACAGCTTTCTTCATGGTATCTGATGCTACGATATACTCTGCTTCACAAATAGAGTCTGCCATAGTATGTTGCTTGAAATTTTTTTGGTAGATAGCTCCATCATTTAGATTAAAGACAAAATCCGACATGCTTCTATTGTCATCATGGTTAGCTTGAAAGCTGGAATTTGTAAATTTCTTAAGTTTCAGATTTGACTGACTATAAACCAACCATTGGTCCTTAGTATTTCTTAAATACTTAAGGATAACTTTAACCATTTTTTAGTGGTTTTCTCTTAGATCAGATTGGTATCTACTCACTACTTCTAGTGAGTATACCACATCTGATCTCGTACATATCATGATGTATGTTGGGGATAAACCCTGCTCCCACCGAAGTCTAGTTCGATGCTCAGCCTAATGCAACTAGTAGCTATAGAAGAGCTTTAGCAGACGGGCTTCAGCCGAACCTCCAGCGGACGGGCTTCTATGGAAGCCAGAGTTCTTGCGAACTCCTCCAGTGGACGAGCTTCTATGGAAGTCGGACTCCCTGCGGACTCCTCCAACGGTCGAGCTTCTACGGAAGCCAGACTCCCTACGGACTCCTCCAGCGGTCGAGCTTCTACATAAGCCAGACTTCCTATGAACTCCTCCAGCAGCCAAGCTTCTACGAAAGCCGGACCCCCTTCGGACTTCTTCAGCGGACGAGCTTCTACTAAATAATTACACGATAATAACGATCGACATTTATCAAGTCAATAACGATCGGCATTTATCAAGTCAATAACAATCGGCATTGATCAGCATGGTTATGATAGTCATTAATCAAGATAGTTACAACAAGCTCCCTCTATAAAAAGGATCCTCCAGATACGTTTATGCCAGGTTCTGAAAACCTTTCTCTTCTCCTCAAAACTCTATTGAACTCCACACTGAGCACTCCATCCCTGTTGGCGCTGACTTGATTATCGGAGGGTTCTACTGGAGCCACCCCCACCATCTTCGAACGAAACTTCATTTTGCAGGTCCCCAACGGCGACCTTATCGGCTTCCACTCCAACGAACTCCGACGACGGCCAGATTTAGCATCAACAGATTGGCGTTAGAGGAAGGGCCATGATTTCTCTCTTAAAGGAAGCCAAGGTTCCCTTGTTCTTAAAGGAGTGCTCGGCGATGATTTTTCTCTTCCCACTCCAGAGATCTATTTTCTTCCTCTTTCGAATTTCTTTCCAAAAAAAAAAATGCCCCCCAGGAGAGCCTCGACCCGACGATCGACGACCTCCGCAGCCCAATCCTGTTCGGATCCGTCCGCTTCCGCTCCAACCCCAACGACCCAGGTCCACTCTGTAGCCGCAGTGGATAAGGAGCAGTTCAACCTGCTCGTCCAGCAGGTTCGTGGTCTCATGGAGGCAATGCAGATGGTGCAGGCCATGCACCAGTAGGCCCCAGTTTTAGCTCAACCAACGTTAGATTCTCCAGAGCCGTATAGCCCAGTCCAGGGGCAACCGACATGGGCTACCCGACTTCCAATCCCCAGAAGAGGAAGGCAATGGAGGGAGAGCCCCTACTCGGACCGCAGCTTGACCCAGGGTGAAGCTTTGCACCTGTTCGACAAGAAGACCTTGGAGATCAGAGATCGCGAAGACCTTCTAGATCAAAGGCTCTTAGAAATGAGCCGACGAATCGAAGAACTCCATCACACTCCCTCCTCACGTGGTAATGACATCTGCACTGACCCTCTTTTTTCATAGAAATCATGCAGGAATTGATCCCGCCGAACTTCAAGCTCTCGCAGTTTAAGAGCTACGATGGGACTACCGATCCAATCGACCACCTGAAAGCCTTTCGGACAATGATGCTACTCCATGGCGCGTCGGATGCTATACTGTGCTGGGCTTTCCCCTCTACCCTTAAAGGGGCTGCCAGGAACTGATACTTAGCGCTCAAGCCGAATACCATCTTATCATTTGACCAGATGAGTCAACAGCTTGCGGCCCACTTTATCAGTTGTCGACGTCCACGCCGAGGTTCAGATTCCTTAATGACCATCAAGCAGAAGGAAGGAGAGCCCATCCGGACTTACGTCACCCGGTTTAATACTACTGCACTAGAGGTCCGGGACCTGGACCAGTCAGTCGCCATGGCCGCTCTCAAGGGCGGCCTTCAGAAGAATGACTTACTGTTCTCCCTGAAAAAAAAGTATCCTAGGGACTTTGCTGACATGCTGGCTCGGGCCGAAAATTATGCCTGGGTAGAGGAGGCCTTCGAGGCTAAGGATGATGGAGCCGACGGTAAGCGACGAATCGATGGGCCAAGCAGGCCCACCGAAGAAAGGAAGAGGACTGAAGCTCGACCGCATTCTTGGACTCCCCCTGGTCGTGGGTGAGCCCAGACTCCCCCTCAAGCTCGGAGGCGAGGAAGCCCTGACGGAAGGGCACGCCGAGGTTCCCCCCAGCGCCGAAGTTCTCCCTGACGATGATGATTTCATAATTACGCCCCCCTTAATGCCCCGAAGACTCAAGTACTGATGGAGATCTGGGAGCGACTTTCAAGATCGGAGAGAAAGCATTCCTCCTAGCAAGCGCAATCCTAATAGGTTTACCTTTTCCATCGTGACACGGGTCATGACACTGAGGAGTGCATCCAACTTTAGGACGAGATCGAAGAGCGCGTCAGGCGAGGCAGACTTAGCCGATTTCTGTGAAGACAGCCTGAGGAGAAAGAAGATCAGCCAAGAGCGTTACCGCCAAGTGGGAAAAACCAGCAAGAAGATCGGCTGCCCCTTGGCATCATCAATACTATCTTAGGGGGACCTCAGCAAGGGGAGACCAGCGGATCTGGAGGATTGGTGAAGAGGCGGAGGATCGTGGAGCCCGTGGCCTTCTCTGAGGAGGACGGTCAGGAAATCCAATTTCCACACAATGATGCGGTTGTAGTTTCTTTGAATATTGCTAACTATAATGTACGCTGCATTCTCATAAATAATGGAAGCTCGATCGATGTGTTATTTTACGATGCCTTCTCAAAAATGTCCCTGACCGACGACCGCTTGGGACCGATAAATTCTTCGCTGGTAGGATTTGCTGGCAACGCCGTACCAGTTAAAGGCATAATAACATTGACCGTGGCGGCAGGGCAGCGCCCGAAGCTGGCCAAAGCTCGGGTCGACTTCTTAGTTGTAAGGACCCCGTCCGCCTATAACGCAATCTTTGGCCGATCTGGTCTAAATGCACTCCGGGCGGTAGTATCAACCTATTATTTGAGGATGAAGTTTCCGACGAGTCATGGGGTTGGAGAAGTCAGAGGAAACCAGGCTATGGCGAGGTATTGCTACTCGATTGCCCTGCATAAGGGAGATCGGCCCGACCCTTATCTTGTTGATGGACTGGACGTTCGCGATGACCTCACTGAGGAGCGGGGCAAGCCTGCGGAGGACCTCATCTCTGTGCCCTTGAATGATGGAAACTCGGAGCATGTGGTGCAGATCGGCTCCAACTTGGCGGTCGAGGTTCGGAAGTAGCTCGTCGCTTTCCTCAGAAGAAACGTGGATGTCTTCGCCTAGACCCCAGCGGATATACTGGGTATTGATGCTGAGGTCATGGAACATCGGCTGGCCATCAATCCGAGGCACCGATCGATAAGAGAAAAGCTACGCCACCACTCCCCAAAGAGGCAGAAAGCGATCGCCGAAGAAGTAGACAAGCTCCTCAAAGCCGGACTCATCAGGAAGGTTAGTTATCCGACCTGGGTCTCGAACGTGGTTCTTGTCAAGAAGGCGAATAACAAGTGGAGGATGTGCGTCGACTTCAAGAAGCTGAACAAGGCTTGCCCGAAGGATAGCTACTCCCTACCTAGGATCGACCAGCTGGTGGATGCAACCTCGGGCCATGAGCTCCTCACCTTCATGGACACCTTTTTTGATTACAACCAGATACGCATGGCACCCGAGGATGAAGAGAAGACTGCCTTCATTACTGACTGAGGTCTTTATTGCTACAGGGTCATGCCTTTTGGACTCAAGAACGTAGGGGCAACATACCAGCATTTGGTTAATAAGGTCTTCAAGGAGCAGATCGGCCGCAACATGGAGGAGTACGTAGATGATATGCTCGTCAAAAGCAGGCTTTAATAGAACACCTGGCCGACCTTGAAGAGACCTTTGGTGCACTCAGGAAGCACAAAATGAAGCTGAACCCAACCAAATGTGCCTTTGGTGTAACCTCCGAAAAATTTCTCGGGTTCATGGTGTCAAGACAAGGAATCGAGGAAAACCCCCAAAAAATTTGAGCCATTCGGGAAATGACCATTCCAAAGACGATCAAGGAAGTTTAGCACCTGGCCGAGAAGATGGCATCCCTAAATCGCTTTGTCTCAAGGTCGATCGAATGATGCATGCCGTTCTTCAAAGTTCTCAGGTGACCAAAGGACTTTTACTGGACGGTTGAGTGCCAACAGGCATTCAAAGAGCTCAAAAACTACCTCAGCATGCCCCCACTGCTGGCAAAGCCCAAACCTGGGGAAGAATTATTTCTGTATCTAGCTATCTTTTCGGTGGCCCTAGCGGTAGTCTTGGTCAGGAAAGAAGCAAAAACACAGCGATCGGTCTACTACGTGAGCCGAGTTCTGAGGGATGCAGAGATCAGGTAGTTTAGATTAGAAAAATTGACTTACTGTCTCCTAATTACTGCCAAAAGGCTCCGACCTTACTTTCAGGAGCACACCATAACGGTCCTTACGGACCAACCAATAAAAGCAGTTCTCCACCGAGCAGATGCCTCTAGAAGAATCGCAAAATGGGCAATTAAGCTCACAGAGTTCGACATCAACTACTGGCCCAGGTCATCGATCAAAGCCTAGATACTGGCGGATTTTGTGCTAGAATGCACCATTCCAGTTGAAGCCGAGCTTGAGTCGAGCAGAACCGACACCAGAGCGAGGTCGAACTTCGATGAAGTCGAACTATCATGATCGATCTTCCCCGAAGAGAGCGTTGACCTCCTTGAAGGTTTCTGAGCTCTGCATGTGGATGGTTCGTCCAACTCCACTGGAGCTGGTGCGGGGCTGGTCTTGGTCGGCCCCAAAGGAGTCATCATCGAGTACGCACTGCATCTCGAGTTTCCTGCAATCAATAATGAGGCCGAGTATGAAGCGTTGATCATCGGATTAAAGATAGCAAGAGAACTAAAAATAGATCGGCTTCAAGTCTACAGTGATTTCCAGCTAGTGGTTGGTCAAGTTAGCGGCAGCTACGAGGCACGGGAGGAAAGCATGGTGAGATACCTTGGGAAAGTGAAGAATTTGATCCCAGCCTTCGACAGTTTCGGCATTCAGCACATCCCGAGGATGAAAAATGCAAGAGCCGATCTTCTCTCCAAGTTGGCCGCTTCAACGTCGGCCAAACTACCCAAAAAAGTATTTTTTGAAACTTTGAAGTGCCCGACCATAGAGAAATCTCAGGCCATCCTACAGACGGAATTTGAGCCCAACTGGATCGACCCATTGATCGCCTACCTTCAAGAGGGAGTCCTTCCCTGCGATCGAAAGAAAGCTCAGAAGCTCAGGAATCAGGCCTTCTGCTACATCTTATACGAAGGTAGGTTGTATAAGAGGTCGTATTCCCTCCCGTTGTTGAGATGTCTCCGACCTTCAGAGGCCGACCTTGCACTATGGGATGTGCACGAAGGACTCTACGAAAGTCACGTAGGAGCCAGATCCCTGTCGCAAAAACTACTCCGACAGGGGTACTACTGGCCGACTTTATTTCGCGATTTCGTGGAATCTGTAAAGAGGTGCGACCGCTGTCAGAAGAATGCCAGTGTGCAGAGGCAGCCGACATCTGAACTCACTCCGCTCAGATCACCCTGACCATTTGTGCAGTGGGGAATGGATATACTCGACCCCTTTCTAACGGTGTCTGGGCAGCGGAAGTTCCTCCTAGTCGCAATCGACTACTTCACCAAGTGGGTCGAAGCCGAACCACTCGCGAAGATTACTGAGGAAAAGGTGTAAGACTTCGTCTGGAAGTCATTAGTCTATTGGTTCGTTCTACCCCAAACCCTCATAACTGACAATGGGCGACAGTTCGTCGGGGCGAGGTTCGCTGAGTTCTGCGAAGGACTAAACATCTCCCACCGTTTCACATCGGTGGCTTACCCACAGGCCAATGGGGAAGCTGAGATAACCAATCGGACCCTACTGTAAGGAATCAAAGCGAGACTCGATCGGGCAAAAGGGGTCTGGGTGGACGAACTCTACCATGTCCTCTGGTTATACCGAACTGCTCAGAGGGTGCCAACCGGAGAAACACCCTTCGCCTTGGCCTTCGGTACTGAGGCAGTTATCCCGATCGAGCTTAAGCTTCTGTCTGCATGAGTCGTGAGCTTCAATGAGTAGCACAACCCCCAGGACCTCAGAGTCAATCTTGATCTTCTGGAAGAAATGAGGGAGGAAGTCCGCATCCGGATGGCAGCCTACAAATAGAAGGTGGCTCGGTACTACAACTCCAGGGTTAAAAATAAGACGTTCAGAGCAAGAGACTTAGTGCTTTGGTGAGCCACTATCGCTCAGCCTTAGAATCAAGGGAAGCTCGCCCCAAACTGAGAAGGTCCGTATGAGGTGACGGAGGTCATCCGACCTGAAACTTATCGCCTAAAGGAACTTGGAGGGGTAGTGTTTCTCCGACCATAGAACTCAGAAAATCTAAAGATGTATTATCAATAGACGTCCTTTAAAAACTCCTTTGCACTGCATTATTGATTTCTGGCACGAGGATTACGTGATGGCAGAAAAGAAATGAGCAAAAGTAGCCTGTTAGGAATAGGAGGAGAACCTCGTCTTAATGCGAGCAGGTCAAAGACCTCTAAAACTCGGCTGCAGGAGACAAGGTCTCTCCGGGTTAACATCGACTGTGGAAAATAAGATCGTCCCAAAATTGAAGGCCTCGTTCACCTTAGACGAGACGGGGGGAGACGGACGATGGTCCGAATATGCCCATATAGCTTGTTAGGAAGAGGAGGAGGACCTCATCCTAACGAGAGCAAAATCGAAGGCCTCGTTCATAAAGAACGAGATGGGGGGAGAGGCATGGACGACGGTCCGCATGTGCCCCCATAGCCCATTAGGAACAGGAGGAGAACCTCGTCCTGATGCGAGCAAAATCGAAGGCCTCGTTCACAAAGGACGAGACGGAGGGAGAGGCACGGACGACGGTCCGCATGTGCCCCCAAAGCCCATTAGGAATAGGAGGAGAACCTCATCCTAACGTGAGCAAAATCGAAGGCTTCATTCACAAAGGACGAGATGGGGGGAGAGGCACGGACGACGGTCCGCATGTGCCCCCACAATCCATTAGAAATAGGAGGAGAACCTCATCCTAACGTGAGCAAAGTCGAAGGACTTGTTCACAAAGGACGAGATGGAAGGAGACGGACGACAGTCCGAATGTGCCCCCATAGTCCGTTAGGAACAGAAGGAGAACCTCATCCTCATGCGAGCAAAGTCGAAGTTAGGAATAAGAGGAGAAACTTATCCTAACGCGAGCGCCCACATCAACCTCGGCCAAAGGAGGTAAGATCTCCCCAGAGTGATCGGGCCAACCTCGATTGGAGAGCTTCAACTTCTACTTCGGCCAAAGATAAGATCGGAGATAACCTCATCCTGAGATTAGATCTCCCCCGAGCTTCGACCTGGATCAGCACGGGGCTCAGAGGAAGACTTCGGCAGTCTTCTTTCCTGCACTCCCTTCTTTCGATTTTCGAACTTGAGAGTGGGGAGGCTAGTGTTGGGGATAAACCCCGCTCCCATTGAAGTCTAGTTCGATGCTCAGCCTAATGCAACTAGTAGCTGTAGAAGAGCTTTAGCAGACGGGCTTCAGCCAAACCTCCAACGGATGGGCTTCTACGAAAGCCAGACTCCCTGCAGACTCCTCCAGCAGACGAGCTTCTACGAAAGCTAGACTCCCTGTAGACTCCTCCAGCGGACGAGCTTCTACGAAAGTCGGACTTCCTGCGGACTCCTCCAGCGGACAAGCTTCTATGTAAGCCGGACTCCCTGCGAACTTCTCCAGCAGTCGAGCTTCTATTGAAGCCGAACCCCCTTCGAACTTCTTCAGCGGACGAGCTTCTACTAAACGGTTACACGATAATAACGATCGACATTTATTAAGTCAATAACGCTCGGCATTTATCAAGTCAATAACGATCGGTATTGATTAGGATGGTTACGACAGTCATTAATCAAGGCAGTTACAACAAGCTCCCTTTATAAAAAGAACCCTCCAGATACGTTTATGCTAGGTTCTGAAAATCCTTCTCTTCTCCTCAAAACTCTATTGAACTCCATACTGAGCACTCCATCCCTATTGGCGCTGACTCGATCGTCGGAGGGTCCTACCGGAGCCACCCCCTACCAGCTCTGGATGGGACTTCATTTTGTAGGTCTCCGACGGCGACCTCATCGGCCTCCACTCCAGCGGACTTGAACGACGGCCAGATTTAGCATCAACAATGTACACGATAGATCCCACTGCCAAAGCATATGGGACTCTACTCATATGCTCTCTCTCTTCAGGAGTTGTTAGACAATCCTTCTTAGAGAGTGAAATTTCATGGTCTATCGGAAGATAGCCTTTCTTAAAATTCTCCATGCTGAACCTCTTCAGCACATTTTTTATATACGTGGATTGGGATAATCCAAGCATCCTCTAAGATCTATCCCTATAGATCTTCATCCCTAGGATGTAGGATGCTTCATCCAAGTTTTTCATGGAGAATTAAGATGACAACCAAACCTTTATTCCTTATAGTGTGGGGATATCATTTCAGATTAAGAGAATATCATCTACGTACAAGACAAGGAATACTACTACCGGACCATTCGCATACTTATAAATGTAGGGCTCTTCTCCATTCTTAATGAAGCAATACGTTTTGATCATCTTATCAAAATGCATGTTTCAACTCCAAGATGCTTGCTTCAATCTATAAATGGATTTCTAAAGCTTGCATACTTTGGACTCATCTGTAGATGTGAACTCCTTGGGTTGTATCATATACACTTCTTCGATCAACTCTTCATTTAGAAAAGCTATCTTCGCATCTATCTGTCAGATCTCATAGTTCAGATGGGTAGCTATAGCAAGCATTATCCGAATGAATTTTAGCATTACCACGGAGAGAATGTCTCATCATAGTCAATACCATAGTATTGATGATATCTCTTGGCAACCAGACGGACTTTGTAGATCTTCACCTTTCCATCTACGATCCCTTTTCATTTTGAAGATCCACTTACACCCAATGGATTTAACCCCTTAAAGTGGGTCAACCAAAGTCCATACATCATTGACCATCGTAGACTTTATTTTGAATTTTATGGTCTTAAGCCATTTTTTGGAATTAGACCTCTGCATTACATCTATATAAGTAATTGGATCCTCATCGTTCTTATTGACTTCGATGGGATCATCATCCCGAACCAAGAAACCATTGTATCTATCTAGTTGATACGGTATTCTACCGGATCGTCTTAATGGTATAGGTGCATTAGGCTCTAGATTTAATTTAATTAAATCCGATTCAAGTTTAGCTATAGGTGTCTATCTTTCTATTTGTTGAACTTTATTAAGTTCAAACTTAGAGGCAACAGTTCCTTCACCAAGGAACTTCTTTTCTAAAAGGATTGCCTTAAGGCTGACGAACATTTTCTTATTCATCAGCATGGTAGAAAATATACCCTTTTGATTTTTTGGGGTATCCTATGAATATGCACTTGTCAAACCTCGATCTAAGTTTATCTATGATTAATCATTTTACATAAGCTAGGCACCCCCAGACCTTGAGGTGTGAAAGTGCTGGCTTACGTCCTATCCATATCTTATATGGAGTTTTAATCATAGACTTACTTAGAATCCTATTTAAAAGATAGCAAGTCGATTAGAGTGCATATCCTCAGAAGGATATCAGCAAGCTAGCAAAATCCATCATGGATCAGATCATATCTAACAGAGTCTGATTCCTCCTTTTAGGCACATTATTATGCTATGGTGTTCTTGAAAGAGTTCATTAGGAGAGAATCCCATTTTCTTCTAGATATATGAGAAACTCATCAGAAAGGTATTTCCCTCCTCGGTCATTTCGAAAAATTTTAATACTCTTTTCAGTCTATTTTTCTACTTTACTTCTAAATTATTTGAATATTTCAAATGATTCTGACTTATATTTCATCTGATAGATATATCCATACCTAGATAGATCATCTATGAAAGTAATGAAGTAGAGATATTCACCTCTAGCACTAGTGTTTATAGGTCCAAATACATCCGTATGTGTTAAACCTAAGAGCTTAGTGGCTCTCTCATCTTTTCTAGTAAAATGTGACTTGATAATTTTTCTAAGAAGACAAGACTCACAGATTAGAAGTGATTCACAATCACTGATTTCAAGAATTTTCTATTGAGTCAACCTATTTATCCTATTTTTATTTATGTGACTTAGCCTACAGTGTCATAGGTACATATTAGACACACTATCTAATTTAGGATGCTTGCTAGTGGAATAGACTACATTAATAGGTTGTGATAACATATATATACCATTGTTCAAATGTCTAGAGAATATAGTAACACCATTCATAATGATATTATAAAACTTTTTATGTATTAAAAATTCATAATTATCTTTGGCCATAAGGCCTATAGAAATGACATTCAAAAAGAAACTAGGACAAAAGTGACAATCACTAGGAACAATGATGTGAGATCCAAATACAAGTTTTAAGATTACTAATGTTAGAATTGGAACTGATCTTTTATCTCCAATATTTAGGAACCTCTCGTCTTGCTCGAATCTCTTACTGATCTGCAACCCCTGCAATGAATTGCAAATATGATAAGGGTTATTGGTATCCAATACCCAGTCAATAATATAACAAATAGAGAAATTGCAAGGAGTTATCATATAAATACCTTACCTAGCAATAACTTGCTTCTTTCTCGACCTGTTTAGATCCAGGAAGGCAATGTATTGAGAACGGTTTCTCTTTCAGTGCCTCCACTTCTTATAGAAGAAGCACTCAGCTTGACTCTATCGGACTTTACTTTCTTGGTCTGGCCCTGTATAGATGTCCCAGCTTGAACATGCATCTTCTTACTCTTCTTCTTTCTTTTCTTAAAAGGTCGAGAACCAAAAGAAGATCTTTCCACTAAGTTCATCGACTCCTTGTGGAGCTGATGATCCTTTTCAAAGTTCTAAAGTAACTCTAGTAACCCATAGTAGTTTACTTCAGGCTTTATAATTTTATAATGAGTAAGAAATTGGGGATAAGATTTGGACAACGAGTTTAAAATCACATCTTTTCCTAGCTGCTTATGCAAGAAAAATCTGAGCTTGCTTAAACGGTCCATCAGCCCGATCATGTACAGTACATGATCAGTGACTAATGCTCCATCTCTCATTCGGGCATTGAAGATGGCACAACTAGTCTTGTGCCTCTCAACATCTTCAGATGTGCCAAAAGACTAGTTCAACACTTGAATCATGTCTTCTGGTTGAGTAGACTTGAATCTATAACAAAACTCATTGCTCATGACTATCAGCAAAATATAATGCACCGTGGTTCGATCATTGAGCCACTTTTGATAAGCATCTTTGACTATTTCACATGCATTGGGTGCTGGCTCATCAGATGTTAGATCTGTTAGCACGTACAAGATTCGTTCATGTTCTAGGATAATCTTAAACTTACGATACCAGTTATCGAAGTTGGATCCTACTAGCTTATCATTATCTAATAATGATCAGAGCGAAAGAAAAGTGGTCATATCAAAGAAAAATTAAAATTTAATTAGTAATTAATTCATTAAACCTAAAAATTTAGACTTTAATTAAAAGATTCTCTCACTATTTTATTCGAATTGATAGCCACTACCTCTAATTTGAGAAATTATCCTAATTTCTTAATGGGTACTAGAATTTACATAGACTGCATACAAGCTCAACTTTGATTGGTCAACCCATGTATACCTAAGGATAGGTTCATAATCAATTATTTTTTTAAATAATTTTTAGTAATTTAATTTTGCTCTAGTCCCTAATCAGTAGGCTTTGGCCTTCACTAAAAAGGTCCGATTAGGTCCAACCATTAACATGACCATACTTGGTCCATCTAATCAGTGAATAATTAAGCCCAACTTTGGTTGGTTAACCTAACCATTATTTAGAGAAATACAGTTAAGAAATCATATTATGAATGATAATTTCATTAGCTGATAAGCACCAGGCCTTTGGGCCTCCATTGATTATCCAACTAATGGATCCATTATCATCCATTTAATAAGAGGCTATGATCTAGTTATCACCATAACTATTTTATTTTTAAGGATCTAATAATTTTAGAGAATTTAATTAATTGATTTTAAGAAAGAGGAAGAGAACCAGTCAATTTCGTTCCTTTCACTGACTTCACCAAGTCAAATTACAAAGGACTTAAATAAAGCTGGCATTGGGAGCACCTAAATTAGTCACACTGATTTACCTAATTGATATGGGTGAGCCCAAATCACCAAGTAATCTAATCAAAAATCTAATTCACTAGGATAGCTAGGTAAGTGAGATCAGTGAAAGGGATATGTCATTAAGTTATCAAAGATTCAAATTAGTGCGAGTAGCTTCCAATTAAAAACTACTAGTCTGGACTATCAAACTTATCTTAGACACCATCCAGTTCATTAGTTTTAATTGGATTAACCTAGCAATTTTGGATTTGATCGCATAGCCATGAATCAAGTTCATTTGATCCTTGTTAAAGATATGGACTTGACCAACTACAACTATTGTAATTAAGTCTAAAGAGTCCTTGACCTAATATAATTTAATGTTTGATTAGATTTGATTAATTACTCTAATTTAGTCCATTCTTTAACTAACTTTAGGTCTAACCAAATTAATGGATTTAATTTATCTAACCTAATAACTCAATTTTATGATTAATGACTTAGAATCTTTAATTCGTAATTCTAGAGCTTAATTCATCATACTTAATTCTTAATTAAGTTTTGGACTGAGAGTTGAGATTTGGCATTTCGAAAATGATTTTTATGTTTGTAAAATATTTTTACGATATAGTTCTACCAACCAGTTGCATGTTTGATTCATAATTAATATGCAATTAAATAAACCATGAGACTACTTTTAGATCTAATCTAAACGTGCTAATGTAATTAAAATAGTTTCAATTCAATCAATCATAAATCAATTTAGATCGAATCTAACATATTTATGCTGATAAAAAATTAGATTAAAATATTTTTAATCAGATCATAAAATTTTTTAGATCTAATCTAAAATTTTATGATCATAATTTTAGATTTGCATGTACTAGAACAATCTTTCCACTATAGGAGGTAAATCATATAGTAGGACAACCATATAGTAGTCCATGCAATCTAAAATAATTTTTAATTTTAAATTTAAATATTAAATTATAATTTAGATTAGATCTAAATTATCAATATAAATATTCATAAAATTATGTAAAAATAACATGGCTCTGATATGAGTTGAAGGAACTAGTCTAGGGTTTTAGAGTTAGATTTTAAAACCTTTTTAAATCTATGTAGTGAAAACATGAATTAATCATTTTAATTCATAATTAAATATAAAAATTCTAAATTTAGGATTCTATTATATGATTAAAGTATGATATTAAATTAAAAATTAAAATATGAGAATAAATCATGTTGATCATATCTACATAAAAATTATTCTATGCTAGATCAAATCTAGATAGAAAAAAGATGATCGTATCATCCATACCTTTGCAAATCAAGTTCTCTAACTTACTGATTAGGGCTTGAGATTGTCGTTCTGAGCTGCACATGTATCCGACCTCTACAAGTTGTCCATACGAGCCCTCGATCGCTGATTAAAAGTTCGATGCCCGAAAATCAGCATAGTTTGCTAGAACTACGCTGATCCTTCTTCGATGATTGATCTGGATCTTCCTTTCTTTGAAAGTTAGTATTGAAAATTATATTCTAAAGCCAATTATCTAAGTTATAAATGATTGAAACCTGTATATGAATTATCTAATAATAATAGTTATTTGGTTGGTTCATCATAAAAGTTCTATCTTCCTTAAATAAACTCCTAAATGATGATGCAGTCCTTAGAACTATAATCAATCGATAAAGGAGGATTTATATGATGGTTCTTAAATAGTTCATGATCAAATGATAAGTTATTAATAAGATGATAACTTATCGAGTGTAGGTCGTCGTATCCCATATCCGTTGGTTATCCTCATAACCACGTGGTGTGGAGATACTGGTATGGCATCCAAGTAGGATATAAGAGTATATCTATACTAAACGTGACTAATATAGCACTTTATTATCAAGAGTAGCTAGCTAAGGCCAATGGATATAAGTATCCCTCCGATCTGAGATCACCATGGTGACTTGTAAGAAACTCACTGTACTTTAGTATCGAACTGTCTATATTTTTAATATAGATTCGAAAGATTTATGGATACAGTCAAGTACTTATGAAGTTGGTGTATGAGTCAAGATAGGATTAACTGCTCTTGATTAACTTTAGGAAGAGAATAACTCACTATGTTTTGATTTAGTAAAATCTAGGCCTAGGTAATCCTCATGAGGAGTCATGAAATTTGCAAAATTTTGAAACACAATATGGATGACTTGTATGAGTGTTTGATAGCATACTCGAAGTCATCTTGAGTATTATTTATTAAAGGAATGAATTATATGGTAACCATAGGCCAGATTTCTAAGAATATTCCTTTGCATTCATTCAATCTATCGAAACATTGCGTACTATTGCTAGATAGTCATTTTGATTAGTATAGAAATTGATTTTCATGATACCAACTTAATTTCAAATCTATAGGATCACATACATTAGAGGTTATAATCTGATTAGATGGTTGATCAATGATTGAGAATCGTTCTAAGGTCAAACAATCAATATGATTGATGTTTGACCTAATGCAAGTATTGTAGGAGGATTGATTGCTCAATCTAATTGAGCAATCAGGCTAAGATCTAACTTAATTAAATTAAATTTAATTATAATTTATTTATATTTAATTTGATTAAGTCTAATTGATTTATTGGATTAACTAATTGTAAGAACAAGTTCTTATTCGACTAGGACTTGAGCACACCTAATTTTGAATTTGATTAAAAATTAAATCAAATTTATATTTGACTAAATCTAATTTAATTAGACTCTTAATTAGATTAAAATTTTTTATTAATTATATTGATTCAAAACTATTTTGATTTGGGTTCAAATGGTCTTGACCTAGTCAAAATAGGAAAGTCCTAGTTAGACTATGACTCTTCCTTCCTCATGCCAATAATCTCCATGCCCCAATTTTTATTTCTGAAAAAATTATGTGACTTCTTCCATGCCTAAGAGAAGCTTTCCCATGCCCCATATCCTAGTCATTTGGGATCAAATTTGACTTGGTCAAATTTAAAGTTTGTCTTGGTTTAAACTCTACTTGATAGTCCCATGAAACCAAAATTCCTTTCCCTCTCTTGCACCAATTTTCTCCACACACACTTATTTTGTTCACCCCCTTTTTTCCTCCCTTTTGTATGTGGAATTAGTTCCTCACACAAAAAAATTAGGAGGGACGTCCAAGAGTTGGATGCCCAAATAGGAGTCCATAGAATCCTTGAAAGACTAGGTTTGACCTAGTCTTCCATGTGTTTTTTGGGGAGCACCTCCTATTCCTTTTTTTTTTTGGGTGTGAAACCCTCTAGTTTTCCCTGGAAAAATAGAAGAGAGAAAGATTGAAGGCATGGTGGTTCGTGGCATAAAATTTCATGGAGAAGAGCCTTCAAATAAATCATCAAAAGTTGATGATTTGAAGAGACAAGGTAAGGGAGAAGAATGTCTTCTCTTGTGTTTTTATTTCTAGGTCTTTCTCTTTTATTTTTGATGAATTTTTTTTATGATAAAAAAATCTGAGAGAGAGAAGGAGAGGGCATGGGGTATCAATGCTCCAAGGAGTTGGGGCATGGTAATTTTATTTGGACTTGATGTGATCTTGTCTTGATGAGAGAAGAAGAAGAAAAGAAGGTCTTCTCTTAGGTTTTCTTTAAGAACCCTTCTTCTCCATCTTTTGTGAGTTTTTTACCTTCAGAAAATCAGAGAGTGAAAGGGCTTTTGAGCATACAAAATAATTGAGGAGAAGGTCTCCTATCCTAGCACGGAGATGCATTCAGGACATCAAAGGTTGATGTCTAAAAGAGAAGATCTATCTTCTCTTAGGATAGTTTTTAGACCTTTTTATTTTCTAATTTTTGGGAGATCCAAGGGTTGGATCTTTCCCTCTATCCTCCATGTATTCTTCATCTCTTGGAGGATCTAAGAGATCTGAAGAATATATTTTTTAGATTAACCATCAGGAGGGATCTGTAAGAAGCTAGCACTTCGAGCGAATTTTCGTTCGATGAACCTCCGATCTGTGTTTCCAGCTTCATGTGGATTACCTATAGAGATTGAATGTATGTGCAACTCTAAGAAATAAAGCACTATAATGGAATTAATCATGGAGTTCTCAACCCGTGCGAAGGTAAGAGATCTGATCTCTTCTTAACCTAGATGCGATCTAGGGTTTGATCTAGAACTATTTTAGATCTAGGTATTGATTTGATCAATACCAACCTTACTTGATTTATTTCTAGATTTATGTATACATTTGACATTTTATAGGTCCTAGATATAGAGTTTGGTAATTAGATTATATGCTTTTGTAGATTAAATAGTTTAATCTACATCTTCCATTGTAATTTATTTCGAAAAAATTTTAAAATTCAAGCATGAAACCCTATATGTGTTCCATCAGTGGTATCAGAGCATCTAGGTTCTTTTATGACATGATCATATTTATATTAAAATAAATCTAAAAATAAAATTTTAAAGATCGTACATACTGCTATAAGATTATCCTGCTGTAAGGTTTACCCCTTATAGTGGAGAGGTTGTCCTAGTATGTGCTGATCTATAAAATTGAATCATGAATAAGTTAGATTAGATCTAAAAAAATTTATGATTTATTTTTTTGATTTTAAATCTAAAATAAATAGATGTTATATCTATTTTGAATTATTTAGATTAGATCTAAATAATGTATGATTGCACATACTGATTATAAGATTGTCCTACTGTAAGATTTATCCTTTATAGTGGAGAGATTATCCTAGTATATGCTAACCTAAATAACCTAAATCATAAATATGTTAGATAAGATCTAAAATAATTTATGATTTATTTTTAGATTTTAAATCTAAAATTAAATAATTTATGATCTAATTTTGATCATTTAGATGAGATCTATATGATATATTTCATGTTTTGATCTAGATCTTCATGTTGCATATGTTGATATGTTGCTTCTTTTTGAATATAGTTTGTATATGTATGATATATAAGTTTGTAGAATTTAAATTATAAACTTACTTTCTGTAAAACCTTAGATTCGAAATCCTAGGACATGATTGAAACATTGAAATAAATCAAATCTAAAATCATGTGTTGAATATGATTCAATTTAAACTATTTATAATTTGAAAATATTTCAAATGATCAAATCAGAAATTAGTTCTAAGGTTCCATAAACCCAAATCTATAAGCTTTGAATTTAATTAAGAATTAAGTAATTATTTAGGATCTAGGTTTGTGATTTGAAGATCCTAAGATAATTTCATAAAACATGGGTTAAAGGATAATGGGTTAGCTTTGATCAGGTCATTAACTAGGTTAGACCTGGGGTTAGATTAAATATGGACTAAGTTAAGAAATTGATCAAATTAATTAATAGTTAATCAGGATTAGGTCATTTCTTTTCAATAGATCAATTCAATAGTTGTAGTTGATCAAAATTCAAATATCTAACAAATAGATACTGATCGTGGCTCAGTAGTCGAGCCTGAATCTTTAGGCAGACCAAATCAAAATTGACAAACCAATTGGTATCTAAGGTAAGTTTGGCATTTCTAGATTGATGATTTTTAATTGGTAGCTCACTTACTTGGCCATTTTTTATAATATCTAAGGCAAGCCTTGGCAGACCCTCCCACCGATCTCACTTATCTGGCTAATATGGTTAATCAGGTCTTGATTAGGTTGCTCATTGATTTATGCTAACCCATGTTACATAGAAATTCAGTGAGACTAATTTTATTTAGTGAGACTGATTTAGGTATCCATGGATTAAAATTGATCCTAGTCCTTATCAATGACATAAGAAGTCAGTAGGAGGACTTGACTTGGTGAAGTCAGTGGGAGCAAATTAGTCCATATCCTTTCTATCCTTAAATCACTAATAATTTAAATTCTCTAAAATTATTAGTTTCTTAAAATGACAAAGTTATGGGGATAACTAAGTCATAGCCTCTCATTAAGTTGGATGATAATGGATTCATTAACTCAATAATCATTGGAGGCCCAAAAGTCTGGTGCTTATTGACTAATAGAATTATCATTCATAATATGATAACATGAAAGTGTCTGTCTAATGATGGTTAAGTTGACTGATAAGTACCATAAATTCATTAATAAAAGTATTAATTTATTAATTTATTTATATTTATTTTTAAAAATTAATAATTAAATTTTATATATTTTCAAAAAATTAATATTTTTATTAAGTAAAAAATTGATTAAAAATAATAAAAATAAAAAATAAAATATTATCATCAGTAAAAAGAGCTTAATTTTTTGGTTGCAATGAAATAAGTTTGAAGTAAATTAGAGTAAAAATAGACCAAATATGAATTTAAAAAAATAAAATAAAAAAATGGCTCAATCGGCTCATCAAGCCAAGCGACGCATTGCTCAAGCCGGCTCAACCATAGAAGCTGCCCGTCGGTCCATGAAACCAGGCATGGATTGCTTGCTTAGCAAAAGATGCCAAATCACAGCATGCCATGTGGTGGACCAAGACCACTAAAGGGCCTATAGGAAATTCATCACGGCGTACATGGACAAAATGGTAATTTCACATGACAAAGCGCATACTGATTGGTTATGACTTACGGTGTACTCGATCTATGCGGTTCGTAGCTATAGGAATTATGCCATCCTATGGTCTAGTTTGATGTTGGTTCAGATCCAACAGTGGGGGTCGTTTCCAGTTTTGAATCAATTTTCCCGCTCTCCCTGATTGTGATCTGATGACTGACAGCTCTCCAAACTTAGATCCAATGGCCTAGAAAGCTCTCGACAGTGATCCAACCTCCTAGTGGTGATCTAATGGCTCGATCTTCTCTTGATTAACTTGATCGGACGGCTAGAATTTAATCTGACCTGATCTAGGCTATTACACCTCCATTTTTGATGATTTTGGGATCGTTTGATTCAGATCTGATGGCCAGGCTTCACCAGAGGCATAGAACTCGATCCAAAAGCTATTTTAATCCAATCTTTGTTAGGATTTCTTCATATTTTGCGGATCAAACTCCTCTATAGTCCCATATTGCCTATAAAGAAGATCTCCACTCCTCCTGACTCTATTTAAAGGACTCTAAGCCTCCAAAATCAATCATCTTCGGTCATAGAAAGGAGTTTGGTAAAGGTTAGAGCCATGCTTGAGTTAGAGGCAACTTCAAGACAATGGGTGTTATAAAGAAGAGCTGGCTTCTACACCATCTTAACGCCAATGCCGATCCAAGATCAGAGATTAGCTTTTAATTTTTATTTAATTATAATTTTTTTAAAATTTCATATATCTAAATTTTGAATTAAATTTTTAATTAATGCAAATTTATTTTTCCAACTATTTAAATTTAGCTTTTTATTTTTATTATAATTTAATTTCTATACTTTAATTATTACTCTTTATTTTATTATAAGTAGATGCTAAGATCTAACTAGTAGATCTAAGCACCAAGTTTATTATTCCATACTATTTAATTTTTGCTCTTTATTTATTTTTTGATATTAAATATTTTTTTAAATATTTTTTTTTTAAAAATTAAAGATTTTAAAATTAATATACTACCTTCTCTATGGATTCGATCCAACTCACTACTATTTATGTATTTTTAATTATTTAAAAAAATCAAAATTAAACTAATAAATATGATGTCTTAATGACAATATCATACTCTTATCAAAGTTTTTGGTGCCATTATCGAGGAAGGCAAGAGTGTTAAATTTTTTAATTTTTTTGATTTTTTATAAATTAATTATAAATAATTTTTTAATTTCTTTAATTTTCTATAAATAGTCTTACTAACTTTTTTTCTTTATTTTGTAGATAAAAAAAAGAAGAAAAAAAGAGAGCAAAAGGATTAGGGCAAGGAGGAAGCTTCCAATCCTACTTGGTGAGATCAATCCTAATCTTAAATTTTTTAAAAAAAATTATTATTTATTTTAATTTTAAATTAATTTAAAAAATATCCACTTAAACCTAATTAAAAGCTTCATGATAAGATTAGAAATCCTAACTACTTAGAGCATGCAACATATTAGTTTTAGTTTTATTTTTATTTCTTTTGGTGATTGCTGGAGGCAAGGTAAGCTTTTCAAAATTTAATTAGTTGCATGCATATAGTTTAAATTGCATAGAACCTTTTGCTTGAAATTTTTTTTTATACATATTCATATTAAACCAAATTAAAGGCACAACCTATTAAATAATATAAAGTAGGAATTTGATCATCCTTTCTTAGCTCACAAACAACCAACCAGCATCCTGCATTGATCTAAGTCTTTAATTTTAAAATCAATTAGACATCGGTCTTAGAAACTCGAGCTCATTAGGATAAAAAATCCTAAAAATTAGACCAGATTAGGATTAGTCAGTTTGACTGGTATCTAAGGCAAGTGGTTCAAGAACGACTAGGCCCAAAGGAAGGTGGTTTATTATTGGTTCCATTAGCTTACCTGACCAAGCATAATTAATATCTAAGGCAAGCAATGGGGGGACTCCCACCAACCTTACACTATTGAGAAATATGTCCTAAAGCCAATCATCTAAGTAGTAGATGGTTGGAATTAGTGTATGAATTATCTAATAATAATAATAATTTGGATGTTTCATCATAAAAGTTCTATCTTCTTTAAATAAACTCCTAAATTATGATGAAGTTCTTAGAACCATAATTAATCGATAAAGAAAGATTTAATGGACAATTCTTAAATTGTTCAAAACTAAATGATAACTTATTAACAAGGATGATAACTTTTCGAGTGTAGATCGCTGTATGCCATATGCGTTAGTTGACCTTATAATCAATTGGTGTAGAGACACTGGTATGAAATCCAGATGAGATATAGAAGTACATCTATATTAAACGTGATCAATGTAGTACTCTACTATCAAGAATAGCTAGCTAAGGCTAATAGATATAAGTATCCCTCTGATCTGAGATCACCATGGTGACTTACGAGCAACTCACTGTACTTTAGTGCTAGACTGCTTGTATTTCTAATATAGATAATGTTGGTGCAGAATCTGATTGACGTTGGATCGAGCTGGAGTGGAGGAGGATGAGATCGCCATCGATGATCTACAAAATAAAATTTCGTTCGAAGTCAGTGGTGGTGGCTCCAGTAAGATCCTCCGACAGTCAAGTCAACTCTTCTGGTCAATAAAAATGGAGTGCTCAATAATGAAAAGTGAGCTTAGAGTTTTAGAGGGGAGAGGAGAGCTTCTAGAAAGCATATCTGGAGGATTCCTTTTTATAGACGGAGCTTGTAGTGGATTGACGGTGATGGCCATACCGTCCGATCGTGAGCCGCTCGAAATTGCATGGAGTTTGGTATGGAGAGGAAGGCATCGTCAGGTGGATAGTGACAGCCATACCGATTGGTCGTGGGCCACATGGGGCTGGTTATGGAGAGAGTGGTGTCACCAGTAGTGGTGGCCATGTCGTTTGATCGCATCATCTGTGGTAGACTGATGGCGATAGTTCATCCAAATTTAATAGCCATGGCTCTGAGAAAGTAGGCATTAATTGATGGACTTTGGCATGTATCAATTCCAGAGGAGTTCGAATGAAGGAGAAGCTTGGAAGGAGTTTGGCTCCTATAGGAGTTCGATCAGAGGAGTGCAGAGGGAGTTCGACTCTAGTAGGCATCTGGCTGGAGGAATATGGCTAAGGCTTGATCGCTGGGGAGTTCAAAATGAGCTCGACCACTGGGAAGTTTGGCCGATTGAAGGAGTTCGACTGAGACTTAGTCGCTGGAGAGTTCGAAAGGAGCTCAATCATTGAGGAGTCCGATCGGCTGAAGGAGTTCGGCTAAGACTCGATCGCTAGGAAGTTCGGTAGGAGCTTGACCATTGAGGAGCTTGGCAGGCTGAAGGAGTTCGGCTAAGACTCAGTCGCTGGAGAGTTCGATAAGAGCTCGACCATTGAAGAGTTCGATCGGTTGAAGGAGTTTGGCTAAGATCCATCCACTGACGCTCTTCCATGGTTATCAGTTGCATTAGGCTGAGCATCGAGCTGGACTTTGGCAGGAGCGGGGTTTATCCCCAACAATAGTCCCTCCCACTTTCGAGTTCGAAATTCGAAGAAAGAAAGTGCAAAAAAGGTGACCATCAAAGTTCTCTTCTGGGCTTCATGCTGGTTCAGGTTGAAGCTCAGAAGAGATCTCATCTCCAGCCAAAGTTGATGTTGAAGTTGAAGCCCAAGGGAGATCTCATCTCCAGTCAAGGTTGAAGTAGATATCATCTTCTATGGTCGAGGTCAAAGGTTGAGCTTCTCGAAGGCGATATTATCTCCAATAGCTGAGGCTGACTCAGGGGAGATCTCCTCTCCTATAGTCGAGGTTGATGCAAGCGCTCAGGAGAGATCTTATCTCGCACAGTCGAGGTTGACTCGATCGCTTGGGAGATATCTTATCTCTAGCCGAGGTTATCACGGTCGCTCGGAAGAGGTCTTATCTCTGGCCGAGGTTGACTTGGGTGCTCGGAAGAGATCTGATCTCCTATAGTCGAGGTTGATATGGGCGCTCGGAGAGATCTGATCTCTTATAGCCGAGGTTGATACGGACACTCGGGGGAGATCTTATCTCCTATAGTCGAGGTCGATATGGGCGCTCGGGAGAGATCTGATCTCTGATCGAGGTTGGCACGGTCGCTCGAGAGAGATCTTATCTCTAGCTGAGGTTGACTTGGATGCTTGGGAGAGATCTTATCTCCGACGGAGGTTGATGCGGTCGCTCGAGAGTGATCTTATCTCTGATCGAGGTTGACGCGGTCGCTCGAGAGAGATCTTATCTCTAGCCAAGGTTGGCCCAAACCCTCGAAAGATATCTTATCTCCTACAGTCGAGATTATTATAGACTTTGAGGCCCGATCTTTGACTTTGCTTGCATTAGGATGAGGTTCTCCTCCTATTCCTAACGGGCTGTGGGGGCACATAAGGACCGTTGTCAGGGCCTCTCCCCCCATCCCGTTCTAAATGAATGAGGCCTTCGACTTTGCTCGCATTAGGATGAGGTTCTCCTCCTATTTCTAATAGACTATGGGAGCAAAAGAGAGAGATCTGATTAGATCAAGAGATATATTTCAAAAATTTTTCTCTGATCTTAATCAGATCTTGTATGTTTTCAGATCTAATTCTTATTATTTTAATAAATAAAATAAAACAAGATAAATTAAATCAAATTCAATTTATCTGATTTGGGTAATCCTATTACCCTGTAATGATCCTATTGCAGCGGAAGGTTCTGGATCTTAGCCATGCAAAGCGCCTGGCCTCTACGATATCCACTTGGGTTGGATATGGAGAACCTGCTTTCTTCTCTATCACACCTCTCAAAAATTAGATCTGGATCTGAATCTGGAGGATTCTTCAAAACTCCTTTTGAAGATCTGCAGTCGTCCTTTTGCAAGCAGCGCAGCCTTCTTGCTTTTGATCGCCTTCCCTTGATCTGATCGCCAAACAAGTCCAAAACACCTTTTGGACGTGGAGAGCAAGAGGAAGAAGAGACTATGGTGATGGAAAGGAGGGGAGAGGCAGCCTTGGGGCGTAATCTAATAGCATTGGAATTAGGGTTGGGCGCAGGGTCTTATTTTATAGACCTCTTGTGATCCAACTCCTCTTCCCTCTCATCCAATCAAATACCCTTTGATGAAATCAGATTAAATCTGATGGTTGGAATAGAGACCCTTGGATTCCTCCTTAGATGGGCTCCTAAGACCAGTCAAACTAGATTCTTAGAGAAACTCTATCGAAAATCCAAAAAGGGAGGTGGAGTCCTTGTCCAACAGGACTCCTAGGCGCCTCCACTTAGGCCACGCCACTTGGCGTGCGCCTCTCCTTGCAGTTTTGGAGGGGACAGGCCCCACCAGCTCTCCAATAGTGCACATATGGATCAGAAGTCAAGGTCTGAAGGTCAAACGTTGATATATCAAAGGCTAACTTTTGCCAAAGTCCAAAGAACAAGAAATGGCAGGTGAACAAAAATAAGCAGGTAATTTCTTACAAATAAGACAACCTATTCTGACTGGACACCGGTCCAGTCAGACAATAATGAAGGCCTCTGATTAAGCACAAACTCTTTGGCTCAGTCAGGACAACTTTTTAATAGTAAAAAGAAGAACGTTTAGGTTTACATCGAGTGCTACCATTCGATTCCTTAACCTTATTCAATCTTGATCAATTGAATAGATAGTTCAATTGATGTACCAGATTCATCAACCCTTGTTTGTGACCTAGTTGGAGTTCAGTTTGTATGGTAATGGGATATGTCATGATCTCTATCATGACATCATCGAAACTCCTTCGATGGATCAGAACTCTTCTGATTCGAAACAGCTAGAATGATCGATCATCTAAATCATTCTAATTGCTCCAAAATCCACCAGTGACACCTACAGTATATGTGGCAACCCATAGAGCTGAATGCGAACCTCTTGGTGAGCTACCTGTGTGATTAGTTCTTCTTATCTTGAGCCCGATCAGATTAGGGTTAAGGTGAACTCTCAAACCCTAGTCCTCTGTCATATGATTAATCATTGATTCGAGTCCAATGTGAAAACTAAATAGAAACTCTTTCTATTATTTCACTCTCCATGGCCATGGATTCTGGACTTGATTCTCATGATCATCATAGGGCTACTCCTCTACCACCGAGGTAGATAGATCCCATCTTGATGCAATCCAGTTCCTACAATGAACATGTCACAGCCAACATACACCTCAGGGTTCCATATGGCTTGGAGACCGAGTAATGGTGTAGTCAAACTATAACACCCTCAAGTGAACTGCGATGCCATTCTCAGGTCAAAGAACAGACACACACTGCGCATCGAGTCAGTCATTGAGAGAAGGTAGACTCCCTAATAACTACTGAGGTGGTCACGCTCAGTCCCTCTTCTCTAACGAGTACTTACTTTCCTCTGGTGCTCACACCTAACTCAAGACTCATCTACTAAGAGAAGCGATCGTACACCAACCTTCCGGATCAATCACCATCCTCGTGATGATCCTATGGTCGGGAGCTGTTTATGAGTTAATAATGATTATTCATGTCTTAAATTTTCAACTCTTGAAAATATGAATTATCATTACCATTAACTCAAAGGATGTATCACAGACACTAAATACACATATGTGATAGAAAATAACCCATTTTATTATTTTAGTCAAAATTAAATTTTGCCCCTAGAAGTGTATTACAAGTGTCAGCCAATTTGGCTTCTAGGGCACATATATCTAACACATACACTCAGGATTTTATATGGCTAGGAGATCGAGTAATGGTATAGTCAAACTAATAAACCTCAAGGTGAAACTTACCAATGCCATCTTAGGTCAAAGAACCAAACACACCACTACATCATGAAGTCAGTCATTGACGAGGAAGGTAGACTCCTAATGACTACTCGAGGTGGTCACGCTCAGTGCGCCTCATTCTTCATAACGGACCTATATTCTCACTTCGGTGTCTTCATACCGTAAGACTCAAGACTCATCTAACTAAAGAAAAGCGATTATACACCAAACCTTCGGATCAATACATCCCTCATTGATGATCCTGTGGTTGAGATTGCATTTTTATGAGTTAATTAAATGATTTATTCATGTCTTAAATTTTAAACTCTTGAAAATTTGAATTATCATTATCATTGTAACTCAAAAGATATATCGACAGACACTTAAATACACATATGTGATAGAAAATAACCCATTATTTGATTTGCAAAATTTAGATTATGCCCCTAGAAGTGTATTAGAAGTGTCAGTCAAATTCTGCTTCTAGGGCACATATATCTAAACAGTCACGATCGCTTGAAGAGATTTTATCTCTAGCTGAGGTTTGATGCGGTCGCTCAAGAGAGATCTTATCTCTAGCTGAGTGGTATAACCTGTGGTGCTTCAAAAAGAATCTTATCTCTAGCTGGGTTTGATGCAGTCACTCAGAGAGGATCTTATCCTCTCAGTCGAGATTGGCTTGGGCCTCGAAGGAAGATTCTCTATCTCTAGCCGAGGTTATCCCAGTCGCCTCGAGCGAAATCTTATCTCTAGCTTAAATTATCGTGGTCACTCGAAAGAGATCTTATCTCTGATCGAGATTGGCTCGGGCGCTTGGGAGAGATCTTATCTCTAGTTGAGGTTGGCTCGAGCGCTCAGGAGAGATCTTATCTCTAGCCGAGGTTGTCATGGTCGCTTGGGAGAGATCTTATCTCTAACTGAAGTTGAAGGACTTTGGCTGGCTCATGTTAGGACGAGGTTCTCCTCCTGTTCCTAACATGGCAACTATTGACTGCTTCCTTCCTATCATCACATAGTTTTTATCCCAAGAAACAATATTATCAAAATGAAAAAAATTTGTTGAAACAAAGTTACTAGCGGTGCATTCCCAGATCATGGGAGCATTGTTCCTCTGAGTTTCTTCAGATGATAGATTTCGAGATCTGACGACCTCCTCTATTTTATGCTGGCCTCCTCAATTTGGAGCAAGCTTGACATGACGTCGATGGCACGGGAGGTGATCGATCTTTTTATTGTTCCTAGCTATGGCAGCGCCCTTGGCTGATCTTATCCTGCTTCAGGTCGGCGTCCGAGAAATTGACCCAGCTGGCCTCTCCTGATGAGCTCCTTGATTTCATCTTGAAGCTGAATGTATTCTTTAGTGTCGTGGCCATGGTTGCTATGATAGAGATAGAACTTGTTGGAATCATACTTACTAGGGCAAAAATGTATCCTCTCCGATCTCGGAAGTCCTTCCCTGATTTTCATCAGTACTTGAGCTTTCGGAGCATTAAGGTGGGCATAATTAGAAAATCTTCGTTGGAGAGCCTCGAAGCTAGGGAGAATCTCGGCGCGCCCTTCCGTCGGAGCTTCCTCGCTCCTGTGCCTGAGGGAGAGTTTGGGCTCGCCTACGCTTAGAAGGAGTCTGAGAATGCGGCCAAGCTTCACTCGACTTTCCTTCATCAATGGCGGGTCTATTATACTTATCTACCCACTGCTCTCTTAAGGCTTCTTCGTCCTTCAACTTGAAGGCTCTTCCATATGGGCATAGTTCTACGGCTCGAGCCAGCAGCATCGATGAAGTCCCCAGGATACCTCTTCTCTAGGAAGAATAGTAAGTCATTCTTCTGAAGGCCGCCCTTGAGAGCGGCTATGGTGACTGACTGGTCCAAGTTTTGGACCTCCAATGCCATGGCGTTAAACCGGGTGACATAAGTCCGGATTGATCTCTTCCTGCTTCTGCTTGACATTCATTAGGAAATTTGAACCTCGGCATGGAACGTCCGACTGTTGATGAAGTGAGCCATGAACTAAATTGGCTTATCTGGTCAAAAAGAAGAAGATCGTACCGAGCTTCATTATTGAGTATCACGTTTTCTCACTGCTCCCTTTAAAGGTAATGGG